>CAJPDP010211379.1:0-10125 GCA_905336975.1 Bombina variegata variegata | reverse complement strand
GGTTGTGAACCAAAAATGGGCCGGCTTCTAAACTTACATTCTTGCTTTTCCAATAAAGATAGCAAGAGAAGGAAGAAAAATTGACAATAGGAGTAAATTAGAAAGTTGCTTACAATTGCATGCTCTGAATCATGAAAGATAACATTTGGGTTCAGTGTCCCTTTAATTAACCTTGTATAACTGATTATTTTAACAGCTACGCCCTTTTCATTTACCCAGAGGAATCGGTCACAGCTTAGTTGCTGTTCGCAACCTTCAGCCTTTTTTAATTTTTTTAAATCACCTTATTGCTTAGAGAAAATGGTGTCTTGAACAACTAAGTAAGTTACATGTATTCTATGTTTCTTGTTTGTTTTCTGTGCTCTGTCCATCCTTACAGAAGCTGAGAGAATGGAGACATTAAAATAAAATACTTAATCAAATAATCTCTGCAGTGGATTTTTACAATGTTATTTTTCATTTGAACGTAAAAGGACATTAAAATGAGAGGCGGAGCGAGCAGTCTCCTAAGATGGCCGCTACACATTAAAGCTCTCTCGACAGACCGGGAGCTATGAACATTTTAACTGTCCTATTCAGTCTTGTTGATATTCTGCAGCTATAGTTTGCCGGGGGAGACTAACCGGAGCACAAAGATACCGCTCTTTCCTTTTTTCAATGCACCTCCGCAAGGATTAACTACCGGAACGAAACGGAGGCCTACAACCTGCGACGCACTATGTGTGAGTATGTCCGTCAATCGGCAGCAGTGAGTTGCTAGATATCTACAGCTCGACGAGACACCAGGGGCGATATCCATCTAATGCCCTCAATCGCTTGCTTCTTGAGTGACGGTCAGTACTACTTACCATACAGGACAGCTTGCAGGTGCCCCGGTGAGCCAGTGCTCCGCTCTGGTACGTGAGTAGAGTCCCGCCGGAACACTGGTAAGAAAGCTAAGAAAATGTCTCTGAAGTCAGTATTCATTTTAACCCCGTAAGGGTACTGGGGTGGCTTCAACTCTACTAGTTTGCAATAGGCAGCGATCTGGGTGAAAGTGTGTGGAATGGTGCGTTACACTGCGTGAACCTCTCTGCTGGGCCATTAAGCTTCACAGAAGCATTAAACTACCAAGAAGCTCTTAACATTTGATAAGGGTTTTTTTTTTGGTCTGGTTTGTTCTCTCTCTTTCCCTGGTGGGTGCTTATGAACTTTATTTCATGCTTAAACCAGTCACTACATACGAAATTTGATCACCCTTGATACTATATACACATGGAAGATTTGTGACGCAGTTATGATACAGTGAAAGAATTACAAATTTTGAACTGTCAGTACAGCACTCATACAGGAACTGAACATTTGACACTCTCAATATAACAAAGCTGCCTGACAATTTTGGATTCCCAATTGCAGAGGAGAACTAGCTGAGCCCTCTCTCACTTAGCTAAATATCTAACAACTTTTAAAATTATATCTTTTATCGCATCTCAAGACAGAAGAGGGGGGGCGCCACCTTTTGGCTTCTGAGACTTAGATACAGAATACAAACTCTCTAACATTAAAATAAGCGCAGCCCTATTCCCCCTCCCCTTTCCCGCTGTCCCGTGTGTCAGCGGGTCATATCCACCTTCCTTTGCCCGAGATCGCTCTGTGAGAGCAAAGCCCCTGGGGTCTAGGGCTCACTTAACAAGCTACAAAGTCACTCCTGTCATCACACAAATATAACAACATGTCGCAGAAGAGAGCAGCAAAGTCGGACAGGCCACAGAAAACACCCCAAAAATCTCAGGAAACTGTTAACGCTTTCTTTAAGCAGGCGGAAAAGAATAAAAATAAAAACGAACCCACTCACCCTCACCCTCCAGTCTTAGAGGGAAAAGGGGATGATTCTGAGGACTCCAGGTGCACGTCACCAGAAGCAAGTGATTCAATAGATGAACCACCTATTACTTATAGAGCCATGGAGGCATTAATAGATCAAGTCAAGACATGCATTAAGAGTGAATGCGCTGATCTAAAAAAAGATATAACAGATCTCAGTCGAAGAGTCGATTCATTGGAGGAACATGAGTTTGTTTTCTCTCAAAAAATGGCAGACCTATCTTCCAAAGTATCGCTCCAACACCAAAATTTTGCAGATTTGGAAGATAAGCTGGATGAACTCGAAAATCGTACCAGAAGGAATAACCTACGATTTCGAGGGATCCCTGAAACGGTACAAAACAACGAAATAAAGGAATTCCTACAAGGTCTTTTCTCAGAAATGGCTAGTGGAGAGGAGGGTATGATATTAACAGATGTGGTTCTAGATAGAGCACACAGAGCCCTTCGCCCAAAACCTGATGCTGATTCCCCGCCTAGGGATATTATTGTCCGATTCCAGAGCTACCCTCAGAGAGAGGACATTTACAATCTGGCTAGAAAGAAACAAGCAGTGATGTATCAAGGCCACCGAATACAGATCTTTCAAGACCTCTCTGCGGGGACACTTAAAAAACGAAGAGACTTTTCAGTCTTAACCCTTCACTTGAGACAGTTAAAAATTCCATATAGATGGGGTTTCCCCACTTCAGTGATCACCTCTAGGAACGGGAATAGATTTGAATGTAAATCCCTATCTGATATTGGTAAATTTTGCACTATGGCAGGAATTCCTCCACCCACTTCGGATTCTGAGCTGCCATCTCAAAATACCTCGCTGGAACAGTCGGCCCCAAAGCCGCAGAGGAAAGCCTGGCCCATCAAGACTAACTCCCAGCTTAAACGGAAACAAGTCAGCACAGTGAACACTGACTTAATACAGCCAGGTTGAACTAGATATGCAGCATTGTTTGTTTGTGACTCTTGAATATTATATATGCCCTAATGTCAGTTTGTGCTCATCCTTTAAGCTTATGAGCTGGCATTAGCTATCTTCATACTCGTATGGGAAAAGTTTGAATGATGATAGTGATTGAAGAAGTTGGGCAAGTATATTATTTATAAAGCATTGTTGATCTGGTTTTGGGTTCACCCAAATTGAACAAATGTTATATGAAACCAATGATTGCACAATTGTTGTTCGATATATGTTATGTGTAATTTGCATGTTTTTAATAGTTTAGGTTGGTTTTTCAAAGTTAATCTTTCAAGGTACTAATTAACATATAGGATTTGATAATCGCATAATGACTCCCTTTGCATCAATATCAAAATAAGGGCTTCCAATATAAACAACTCTAAAACTTAATATACTAGTTGTAGTGACAAGATGTATGGGGACCTGAAGGGTCATTGACCTAATATCAGCAAAAATATGGATCAATCAACTGTTTTTCTATGGTATCAGGTGGGGAAACACTGTGAAAACACACGATTGTAACATTGAAGCCCCTTGAAAGTCAGTGATAGGATAGGGGAATTTTCATAGAAAACGAGGGAGTTTAATGAAGAATTTTGGTTTTCAGGGTTGATAGTAATTATTAAACCAGTGGCTTAGGTTTGTCCTTGTTTAGATTCAGGATAAAACTAGTAATGTGATAAAAGAAACTATATATTGAATAACATGGAATTATATGGCTTAAGAAATTAACAGCTGAAAATAATAATGGTAATGTATGTAGCTACCCGGTCTGTTATTCTGCCTCATTTGTTGAAAGTTTTTCAAGGTTTACAAATTTGTATTGTATTTGTTATTTAAACTACTGTTTGCAGTAATTCTTAATAATACAACGAGATTAGTTCTATCTAAAAGGTATTAGTATATCCCACCCCCCGCTAAATCTTCCCCTCTTTTCTCTTTTCTTCGCTGTTTCTTTCTCTTACTTTAAGCTTTTAGTCTGGTTGACCAACAAGGATACCTACTAATCAAGCGTTCTTCCTAGTTAACACTAGGGTTGAAGATGAATACAATAAGAGTTGCAAGTCAGAATGTGAAGGGTTTCCTCTCAGCTGGCAAACGCTCAATTGCGTTTTTTGATTTCTTTAAAAAGGGCATTAATGTAATTATGTTTCAAGAGACCCACTTTAAGAAAATAAATGAACCTCAACTAGCTACACGACACTTCGATAAACACTTCCTTAGCTCAGGTACAAGTAGGAATAATGGGGTAGGTATTTCTTTTAAACGGGGTACCCCCTTTGAACTGATTCAGAAGCATATAGATAAAGAGGGAAGACTTTTGATCCTGGTAGGATTGTACTATGGCAATTTGGTCACCTTTGTCAATATATATGCCCCGAATAGGCCCACTCCCCATTTCTACAAATCGATTATCAATACTATTCTGGATGTTTCCAAAGGCCCAATTATAATGGGGGGGGACTTCAATTTTACTATGCACCCTTCCCTAGACAACTCCACAGGGAAATCATATCTCAGTGATAAGGCCTTGAAAGCTAACTGCGAAGTCATACACTCCATTTCCCTATTCGACACCTGGAGAGTTGCACACCCTACACAGAGAGACTACATTTTTTTTTCCCACCCCCAGCATTCCTACTCCAGATTAGACTACATCATGTTTAGCCAAACGCTTCTAACTAGCCTGACTCAGTCTATCATTTCACACACCCCTTGGTCAGATCACAGCATGGTAATTTCCACCTTTATCTGGCCAACTAGACCGAAAAGCACACTAAACTGGAGGTTAGATGAGACAATCCTGACAAGTCAGGAAACTATAGATGAAGTGACTAAAGCAACTGATGAGTTCTTCCTAAACAACAAACCAGAAGACACATCTGTGGGGAACAATTGGGAAGCGTATAAATGCTTTATAAGGGTTCACTTAATAAAATATACTGCTAAAACACGGAAATTGAGAAAAGCTCATTTTACTTCACTGACTGACTCCTTGAATGCAGCGGATAAGGCACACAAGGCAGACCCGACTTCAGACCAAAAGCTTTCTGAACTTAAGTTAGCACGAGACAACCTTAATAATTATTTAACCCAAAAAGCTCACTTGAGGGCGTTAACAACTAAGGCCAAGTTTTTCACAGAAAGTAATAAAGCAGGGCGTTTGTTAGCGAGATCCCTTAAAAGAAAAAAGCTTAACTCATTTATTAGGTCTATCTCACACCCCTCTAAGGGACCGGTCAGCAAACACGAGGAAATAGCAGATACGTTTGTTTACTATTACACAAATCTATATAACCTTAACCCCAATATCTCTCAGGAGACTACTGAAAATATTACAAATTATTTTGCTACTTTGGAGACCTCTAGTATCTCGGAGGAAGATAGCTAGGCCCTAGACGCCCCTATCACAGCCCAAGAAATATTGAATACTATTAAGGCACTCCCAAACGGTAAATCTCCTGGGCCGGACGGGTTACCTGCCAAATTTTACCAACAATTCCAAGCCCGACTCTGCTCCCCGCTACATGCACTTTTTACATCAGTAGATAATGGAGAGGCTTTTTCTACCTCTTTACTAGAAGCTACGATCACAGTAATACCGAAGGCAGACAAAGTGGGGACCCTGGCGGGTAACTATAGACCTATTTCGCTCCTAAATACCGACATTAAGATTTATGCAAAAATTCTATCTAACCGCCTTAATGTAATACTACCAAAGATCATACATCCAGACCAAGTTGGCTTTGTTAAAGGGAGAGAGGCAAAGGACAACACAATTAGAGTGTTGCAATCACTGCAGTACTCAAATGATAACAAGTCCCCACTGGCGCTTCTGTCATCTGACGCTGAGAAGGCTTTCGACAGGGTCAGCTGGCATTTTATGTGGAGGGCTCTGTCGAAGTTCGGCTTCTCGGAAGCCTTTATAGCTAGAATCCAGGCTCTGTACTCAAGCCCCCAAGCCAGAGTCCGAGTGAATGGTACTCTTTCACAACCTTTCTCAATCACGAATGGTACCCGTCAGGGTTGCCCACTGTCGCCTTTACTATTCGCAATAACCATCGAGATCCTAGCAATAAAAATTAGAGAAAACAAAGATATATTAGGTTTGCAATATAATCAAATACACCAAAAGTGCTTATTGTTTGCAGATGATGTGATTTTCACCATCCGGTCACCCTCCACCACCCTCCCCGTTTTAATAAAAACCCTAGAGGATTATGGCCAGGTCTCTAACTTCTCCATTAATATGGAAAAAACAGGTATAATGTTATTGAACCTCCCACAACAGGATATAGATTTCGTGCAGAACCACACGCCATTTCGGGTTACCGACAAGCTTAAATACTTGGGCTTGACTTTACCTCGGAATAATAAAGATTTGTTCCGGTTTAACTATATCAGCCTACAAAAAAACAATTAAAAACCTCTTAGAGGGATAGCACAGACAGGGACATTTATCCTGGATTGGAAGGGTCAATACTGCTAAAATGATGATCATACCTAAATATCTATTTCTCTTTAGGGCATTACCGATGGCTCTGCCCGCTTCATATATAAGTACCCAACAGAAAATGATTAATTCATTCATATGGTCCTATAAAAAACCTAGAGTCTCACAACACACACTATACATGCATAAGGAGGATGGCGGTCTCAATGTGCCAAACCTTTTAAATTACTACAGGGCCGTACATTTGTCCAGAGTGATCTCCTGGACGCACTCTCGACAGACAGATATCTGGGTACAGGTTGAAAGTTCCCTTATAGGGACGAACCAGATGAGAGATATAGCATGGTTGCCTAAAAGTCACAGACCACCACTGGCAAGCCAAAATGCTTATGTCAAGGCCACCTTAGATATATGGGACTCAGTTCTAACCCACAATACAGGAATCTCTACCCCAATTTCACCTCTCACTCCCTTATTAGGTAGCCGGATATTCTTAGACAAGGTCTCTTTTACCCATTTAAGCTCTGAGAAACACCTATGTAATTTACCAGTATATCTCTTGCTGGAGTCGGGAAAGCTCAAGTATAGGACTAGGTTAAAAGATGAGTTGGGGTCACCTTTCTGTAGTTGGTACCCGTACTTACAGATACGCCATGCGCTCTACAATAACACACACAAAGCTCATATATTTAGATCATTAACAGTATTCGAGAAGATAAGTATTAACCCCGACTATAAAAGATCACTACTCTCTTTGACTTATAAGCTATTGAGAGGTTCTTTTCCAAATCAAAGCCCTACTTTTATAAAGAAATGGGAAACCGAGACGCTAGAGGGAATCACAGACGATGACTGGAAGACTAGCTTTAAAATGACACACTCTGCTTCTGCTTCAATGTTCCTTTCTGAACTGAACTATAAAATACTCTCTCGCTGGTATCTGACACCGCAGCGTCTCAGATATATCTTTCCTACAGCTTCTTCAGCTTGTTGGAGGCGCTGCGTGGGATAGGCAGCATGACTCACATTTGGTGGGATTGCCCTCTCTTGGCGGAATTTTGGCCACGCATAGAAAGATGCATTAACAAAATAATAGGGACAAATATCACTCTTAGCTGTAAACTCATTTTACTCAATATCCTTCCACCAATACATTGTTTATATCGCACAAAACTTCTACAGTTGATGCTAGTATGCGCAAAGAGATTGATCCCTCGAATGTGGAAAAGCCAGGATATCCCTACCCAAACACAGTGGATAGCAGAAGTAGAGCACATTCTAATACTGGAAAAATATCATTATCACTACGTAGGTAAACACGACTTTATTAACGATATACTTTTTATTTGGGAGCAAGGTCTCTCCACTCTAGATTAGCTCATACTCAGACTAGATGGCCACTAGAGATGAATGAGCACATCTCGGGAACTGACTGTGGAACATAGTGTAAATCACTCACCATCTTCTTTGACTCCTTTTTCTTCTTTTTCTTCTTTCCCCCCCCCCCGTATTTCTCCCCCTAACCTTTCTCTCCTACTAATACCTTCCTTCTTAACTCCAGAGATAGAAAATAATATACAGACGTCATTCACGAGGTGGCATAATGACATTGAATTATAAATTATGTAAAATATCTTAAAGTACTACTCCTATGATTGCCCCTTATCTCATTTAAAAACTGTTGTATTTGTGAATTATATCTATCTGTCTGTTGGAATGTTATGAAAATGGAAAATTAATAAAAATTATTGAAAATAAAAAGGACATTAAAATTATTTACAAAATCACGTATTATCTTATAAGGGCTGAGGCCTCATTTGTGTCACTGCAACTCGCTACTTTAACTTACATAATAACCATTTCCCAAAATAAGAGACACACACAGAGAGCTAGGTATAAGACCATATCATGGTCAAATTTATTAAACAATTTTAATAAATTAACTTGGACTTCATAATTTGTGGTAGCATTTGAAGCCCTAATAAAATTAAAGGGACACTAAAGTCAAAATAAAACTTTCATGATTCAGATAGAGCATGTAGTTTTAAGAGACTTTCCAATTTACTTCTATTAAACATTTTTGCACATTCTTTTTATTTACACACTTTCTGAGGCACCAGCTCCTACTGAGCATGTGCACAAGCTCACAGGGCATACGTATACTAGTCGGTGATTAACTGATAGCTGTCACATGATACAGGGGGCTGGCAAATGGTGGAAAAATAAATTTGTTAGAAAAAAAAATCTACTGGCTATTTGAAATTCAGAGTGAGTGTTATTGCATTGTCTATTTATTATACACTTGTTAATTATGTAATCCTACTGTATTTAGTGGTACTTTAATCCCATATAGATAGAGGTCAAAGCCAGTGTTGAATTCTGAGTTTTTTTTGGGTAGCCCTGTGAGGCTCCACCCTCATCAGGAGTCACAGATGCCCTGGGGGGTCTTCAGCCAGCAGACCTGTGAGGCGGGGTACCCCCAGTGCACGACCTGGGGACATCACTCCTCTCATGAGCCCGACTGTCACCCTTACAGACTCGGCACTGCAAAGAATTAGTGCCAAGGCCTCCCGCTGCTAGAAGATAAAAACATACAGGCACTCCGACCTTTAAGGCCCCAGGGCAATAAGTCGTACTGCTAACTGGGCAGTGCCAAAAACTAAACCCAAGGCCTTACAAAGACTAGGCCAACTAACCCTATCCCCGCCTACAGTACTATACAACACCAGCAACCTTAAGGACCTTGATGACCAAAACAACAACCTGAAAGAAAGCATAAATATAGGGGAGGGAGGGTTGGGGAAACTTTGTTGCAGAATATCCAAGGAGAAAGAGGCTGGATCCTTGTCTCCTTGCCCTTAAATCTGGTAAAATCCACCCTCACTGGTTACCGAAGTAGAGCTGCCATACATACTATTTTAAATTTCTTCTTTCAGGACTTAACCATTGTGTATCCCTCTTGGCTCACAGGATGACTGTAATATTCATTATAGCACAAAAAAACTTTTTTTCATTTTATATCGATCACATTGTATTGCTGTGTACTTAGTTTTGGGTACACTGTATATTTATTTGTTACACTTTGTTTATTGCACTTTATTTTGTGTGGAACACAAAGATCTTACATAACAATTTTTTTTTGTATGACACAGGCTTGTGCACGCCCTTGAGGTAGCCATATTGATTCCCCTTATATATATGTTTACATAACAAAAATATTTATAACATTTTTGTACCTTTTTTATTTGTTTTGTAAAAAGCAATATATGCTCATACCACATGTTTACTTATTCTAACTTGGATAAATTATGTTGGCATAGAAAAAACTCTTTGCTGAGTGACAGGCTTTTAAAAAAAAAAAAAAAAAAAAAAAAAAAACACCTTTTCAAATGTAAATAATCATTAGGTAAAAACAAATTTGCCACTTAATTAAACTCATATGCATTTTCTAAACAATGTGAAACTTAGAAAAGAATCAATTTTATTGCTAATATATATATATTTTTCTTACTACAAAACATACACCTAGATTACGAGTTAACAACATCGCCGACACTAATAAAAGTTATTAACCCCTATTCCGCCGCTCCCCGACATTGCCGACACTAATAAAAGTTATTAACCCCTATTCCACCGTTCCCTGACATCGCTGACACTATAAAAAAGCTATTAACACCTAATCTGCCGCTCCCCGACATCGCCAACACTAAAATAAAGCTATTAATCCCTAATCTGCTGCTCGCTGACATTATAATAAAGCTATTAACCTCTAAACCTCCGGACTCCCACATCGCTGCCACTAAATAAACCTATTAACCCCTAACCCTCTGGCCTCCCACATCGCCGCTAC
>CAJPDP010211297.1:0-11227 GCA_905336975.1 Bombina variegata variegata | reverse complement strand
AACCCGAGGACTGCCTGTACTTCAAAATTTTTTAACATGTTGAAATATTTACTATACCTTTAAGTTCTCTACATGCTTCATAGATTCAATGTATGGAGTCTTTGTTTTTTTTCTTAAAGTTTTCACGCATTGGGCTAGATTACAAGTGCGGCGTAAAAAACGGTTTTGCACTAGCACGATCGCGATTTCGTGAACCATTTTTAATCCCCTGGTATTACAAGTGATGCAAAATCGTCATTGTGCTAATGCAATTGCCTTTTCCCCCTTCAATCCTTTCCTTGAACTGTGGTAAACTGGTTTCTGAAAATAAAAAGTTGCACAAAACACAACAAAAATACATTACAAAGTACACTTACACCCATAAATAAACTATTAACCCCTAAACCATCATCCCCCCACATTGCAAACACTAAATAAATGTATTAATCCCTAAACCGCCATCCAACCACATTAAAAACACTAAATAAAAGTATAAACCACTTAACAGCCACCCCCCACATCACAACATACCTAAATAAAGAATTAACCCCTAAACCGCCATCCCCCACATCAAAAAGTACCTAAATACATTTTTAACCCCTAAACCACCATACTTTTTCCTTTCATTCTATTGGCTGGTTTAAATTTGAAGATTCAAATCAGTCAATAGAAATGCAAGGATCCACCCTATAAAAAAGGGGATCCTCACATTCACTCAGTGTTGAGGGTCTGAAAAGGACCACTGACATTGCCGCTGCCATCGCTGCTGACCTCGCCGCTGACACTTGGATGAAGTTAGAAAATGGACCTCCGCTGGGATGAAGATGGATAAAGATAGACCGCCGAGATGAAGATGGATGAAGATGGAGTGCCCGCCCATCATCATCGGTGAGTACCAACTTTGGGGTAAGTGTTAGTTTTTTGGATTTTTTGGGGTGTTTTTTATAGATTAGGGCAGCAAAATAGCTGAATGCGCTTTTAAAGGCAATGCCCATCCAAATGCCCTTTTCAGGGCAATGGGTAATTTAGTTTTTTAGTTAGGTTTTTTTTATTTTAGGGGTGGGGGATTGTAATGTTAGGGGGTTTAGGTGATTACTTTAGGGCAATGCCCTACAAGGGCTTTTGTCAGTTTATTTTTAGAATAGGGTTTTTTGTTTTTATAAAGGGTTTAAAGTATAGGATTATTATTTATTTTTGGTAATTTTCGTTTTTATGTCTGTAATGTTAGTATTTTTTTATTTTTCTGTTATGGTAGTTTTTTTAAAAGTAAGATTAGGTTTTTTTTTAATTTTACAGGTATTTTTTTTATTTTAAGGTAGTTAGGATTTTTTTTTAAGTTAATTTAGGTGGTATTTTAAATTTGGTTAAAGTTAGGGGCTGTTAGGTTACGGAGTTTTGATGTTAGTTTATAACTTTGCGTTGTGGGGGATGTGGTTTAGGTGTTAATAGTTTATTTAGGTATGTTGTGATGTGGGGGAATGGCGGTTTAGGGGTTACTAGCTTATTTAGGTATGTTGCAATGAGGGGGGATGGCAGTTTAGGGCTTAATACTTTTTATTTAGGTATGTTGCGATGTGGCAGGATGGCGGTTTAGGGGTTAATACTTTTATTTAGTGTTTGCGATTTGGTGGGATGAAGGATTAGGGGTTATTAGGCTAGGGGCTCATCGTAGGTTTTTTTTCTCTCCATTGATTTCTATGGGGAATGCGAAAATGCTAAGTCATTTGCGTGAGTAGGGTGTTTTTTCCCCACTTTTTTTTTTCCATTGATTTCTACGGGGGAACACATGCATACAAACGCAAAAAACTCAGATTAGGATTTTTACACTTTTCGGGTTACCGAAAAGTGTAAAATACCAGCGAGTAAAAAGAGTAAAAAGTCTACCGCAGCACGTGTAATCTTGCCCATACTTGGTTGACAAGTTAATAAACACAACAGTAAGAATATTAATCAAACTGTCAATATTGTTGAAAGAGGTCAAAATGGATTTTTAAGAGGTTAAGAATGTTCAAACAGAAAATTAAAAAAATCATTTAAAAAGTTACTTTAAAATGATTTTTTGAAGGATTTAAAAAAAAAAATGGTTATTTCATTTGCATTCACTTCTATAAAACCTCAAATACCACGTATGGGGACATTTTGAAAATAGCATTCTGTTCATTCAAAAAATACTTTTCAAGCAGCTTTTCACAGGATTTTTTTGGGTTCTAATTCAAACTCTTTGATCTCTTGAAAAAATATTGAAAGTTTTACATATATTTTTTTCCTTGCTAAAGCTCATTTGAATGTAGGGTTTGGATGTGAAAAGACATTTGAGCATGCAGTATTCTTGTTGGTGAAAATGCTGCTCTTTTCTTCAAGAACTGTTCTTCTCAGGCAAGATCACTAAACATTTAAATGAGACTATCAATCTTTAAATCATGTATAAAACATCATGTCTACATTATAAAATATGTTAAAATATTTATTTAAACTTACAAAAAAAAAAAATATTATATATTGATGCCATAGTAATGCATCATATTGGGTTCACTAGACCCTTACCAACAATCATAATACATAGAAGGGGGAAAAAGGACATAGGTAAGAAGGCTAAGGACATAAAAAATATTACAAAACAAAATAATGTAATAGTAATAAAATACAGCTTTATGTATACTTATATTTAAACATGGGTAGGCAAGCTATAGACTGGAGCTCAAATTAGGTCCCCTCTGTCTGTTTGGTATGACTTAAGAACTAATGAACTAAGAATGATTTTTGAAAAAAAATCAAATGAAGAATCATTTTCAGATTTTAATTTACATTCGGAACTGGGGTAATTAATAGAAATATATTGGCTGTGGTCTTGGGTCTTTCTTTACTGTTGTTGAACCATAGGGGAAGATCAGGCTGAGGCATTTCTTCTGGTCTGGTCTTAAATTCCCAAATTTCACACATCATTGTAAAAGTCTAAATAGTGATATTGTGTTAGTGACAGATTAGTTGTGTTAGCAAAAGTAATTCCTGTTGTGTGGGTGTAATTGTTTTCTTCCACAATCTAGGGATCAATCTGGCACTGTTGATAGACAATTGAAAAAGTTTAGTGTGTGTTTTTTTTTCAAAATTAATAGGAATACCATTGAGCCCAATTGCATATTACAGTCAAACGAACTATGCCCAAAGTATACCAAAAATGGATGTATCTTGGGGGGCAGATATGACATAGGAAACCTGTTTGTTTCCTTCAGCAGTGGTCAGAAGCTGTCAAGAATAAATGATTTGCGGAGTCACATGTCATAGTTTTAATAATATGTAGTTTGTGTTTGTAAGGGTAACTGAGTGTGATGATTGGGTTGTAACCATAAATATTTGGGAACTCTGGATTTATCAGAGATGGGGGTTAATGTGAAGAAGATTAAAGATAATGTTGGAATTATTTTTATATCTTTTGCTCAGGTTTCAAAAAATCCTTATATATTAGGTAAGCCTTTATTTGTGGAGAATGAAATGCTAGTAAAACCCTGCAAGTGCTTCAAAGTTGTGGACATTTTGCTAAACTATGAGCTATGTGGACCAAGGCTTTGTAGTTTGTTTCATCATATATGTTTGAGTATATTATTCTGGACAATATAGTGGTACATATTTATAGTTGAAGGTCTGGGACTACAAACAAGAGGAGGATATAAAGTGTAGGTTTGGCTATACTGAGTGGCCTTTTACACAATAAATATGATCTCAGCATAGACTGAAGCCTAGTAATATTGTTAAATATAGCAATCACATCCCTAGGAGGTGCATTTTTGGCAGATTTAGGTCTTAGAGCCCTATGGGATCTCTCCTGAGGTATATAAGGGTCAATAGCAGATATTGGTTAGGTGAATGAAAAGCTCTTGAAGGTAAGTGTCCATTTTGGTCAGCAAGATAGATTTAGAGATGCCCTATTCTCCAAATTTTTAAACTTATCTTGAAGTTGATGAATAATACTTTCTTGGCTTTCAAAGTTTTGGTTACGTTTGGACTGCTCTGACTGATGTGATTCAGTCTCCTCTTCTAGGTTCTCCACCCTTCTTCAAATTTGTGACTTAGCCTGTTTATTTTGCTATTTTGGGAGAAATCTTGGATCTTGTTGTAGAAAACACCTTGAGTGTCATTAATCCTTTATCATAACAAATGAGTGTAAATGCTGTGGTTTGCAAAAGAGTTGGTTAGCTTTGAGTCAAAAGAAGGAAGCTTTTGTATCTCATGTTTCAAGAAGGTAGGATTGGATTTTGAGAACATTAATGAAGTTCAAGCAGGCAGGTCAGATCCCTTCCATTACTTTACTCATGGAGCTGTGATGGTTTACAAAGCCATATCGAAACAAAGAGCCAAGATTATTTATGTCTCTCTTCTGCAGAATGGAGAGAACATCTAGTAAGGAGTACACAAAACTTTAGGTGCAAGCAGGCTCTTATTTAAGAAAAATGCATGGTATAATGCAGTAGCTAATAAAAGAAGACATCTTTCAGAAATTGCATTGAAGCCCACAGAAATAAATAGTTGCAGAGTGTAGATGGCTAAGAGTGTCTTTTTATCTTAAATATAGGAGGAAAGTGTCTATTTAGCTTTATAATAAGCTGTAATACATCACTCCCTGATGGTCCAGTATAAGTCAATGGAGAGTACATCATAAAATGTTTAATTCTATCTTTAGGGTACAGGCTGAATGAGGTGTCTAAGCTATCAAATTAGACAGGATTATGAAACATCAAATGTAGACATGATGTGAGAATAATAAGTATTTTTCAACCATACTGGTCTCTGAGTAATGGGCCTAGTCCAGTGATAATGTCCTAGATCTCAGCCGCAGAACTTCCCAGTAATAGTTACAGTGGAAGCGTGGCAAGTATGAATTTTTTAAACTTAAAAATACTGCTAGTAGGGAGGAAGTGGGAGGAAGTGGTGAGTTACCAGTGGAGGTTAGAGGAGAGCTGTCTTTGTACAAAGTGTGGGGGCAGTAGGAGGAAAGATCAACATTGGCAGTTGCAGGAAATTGGGAGAGGGAGCTTGCACAGTTGTAAGAAGTTAGAAAACACAATTCCTTAGATGCTACTCAAACTGACTCTTTATATGCTGATAGGAGAACACACTGCAGGTCAGAGAGACCCCTTGAGAGGCTGGAGTAAAAGAAGCAACACAGAGCTTCTAGTTTCCCCTGGATCCTAACTGAACAGTGGCCCTGCTGTTTTACTACCCCAGTGGGAGACAGACCTCCTGTGTTGCTTGAGGTTTTATAAATCTAGCAGCCAAGACAAGGAGAGGTTGTGTAAGCAAATCTTGTTAACACTCTGACAGGACAGTACAGGATCAAGCCGAAGAGAGAGGTAAGCAAGCAGAATCTCAGAATATTTTGCAGTCCAGAACACACAACTGAAGTCTGCATATGATAAGCTTGTTAACAATTAAGCAAGGATATTCAGGCTTGGCGGGGTTATATGTGCAATATGACATCATAGCTGGAAGATTTGTGTTAAAGGTATATTACAAGTCAGTTATCTGGTGTTCCCATTTAGAAAGGAAAAAAGATGGTGGCTTTTCCTGTGCTGATGTGAAGATACAGCCCGTGATGTTGATTGGAGGCTCTGGAGTATTGCCAGTCTCACAGGAGGATCAGCGTTTGTGGCTCTCAAGATGATGATTGAGTTCCTCTCAGGAGTTTAAAGTCAGGTGTCCTTCCTCATGAGATCATTGTTGAACAGCTGCTCCATAAAACGTTGCAGAGCTGGAGAGTTATAACTAGCAGGAGCTGATGTTAGTTAGCCCACATTTATATAGTTGCTGTGGGAAGTTATGAGGTAAGTGGCCTGTCTCATCAGGAGCAATCTCTGCTGACATACAAAGGCTGTGATAATCATGGTGCAAATTTAATAGCTCAGGGTTGGAAAGAGGTTATTTAATAATTTTGGAGATTGCTTGATGTAAATATTGGACAAACAAAAAAAAACAGTTATTGCTCAAATTTTAGAAGGACAAGGCACATGGAGCTCACTCACCCATCAAAAATAAAGTTTTATTGCAACTCAACCACTATAATTTGTTTATTAATTGTCTATGACTGCTTTCATTTAGTAGTTGTAGAAGAGACCATATTTGTTGCTTAGCACACTACAATGTACAGCAAAGCAACGGGCAAACCAGTTAGAAAATGTAAAATCATAGCAGAATTTCTTCACAAAAATTAAAAATGAAAATGAAGCTGCAACCAAGTAAGTTACTGAGAAACCATTTGTTTATCATACATTTTCTATATTTTCAATTCTGTCAATAAAAATTTGTGAAAACTTGTTTTCTCTCTTGTTATAGAAGTACCTACATAATATCTTTTATTTTAACTCTTGTACTGTACATTTTAAATTATTTACTATCTGGTCCTTATATACAAAAAGTTTGCCAACTTCCTCTTTATAGGTAGATGAAGGAGACATATTACATCAATTGTAAGAGGATTCATGGCTCAGTAACCAATAAGGTTCATGATTACTCATGGATACAAGTCCCTGATAGCACAGAAGATCATCAGAAAGTTTAGTTTTATATCCACTTATCCACTAGATGAGGAAATAGTTCTACTCCCTACAATTATTTTATAACTAGCAAGCAGTGTTATAGAATATGAGCAAAATTCTTATAATTGACATTAAAATCTAAACAAAATTTTATAATGAGCTAAAATCTCTTATAAGTAACTTCAAAATGTAAACTAGATATCCTGCAATACACCCTTGTGGTCAACAAAACTATGATTATTAATTAGACAAAATAAGCCCTTTCCAACTCTTTAGAGTCTAATAAGCATAAAATAATTAAAGTAAATAAATGAGAGGAAAAAAAAGCATGTTTTAAACAGGTCACACTTGGTCATCATTACCAGGGATAACATATGAAGACATTCATGGCAATTATAAGCTCAATAAAACACAAGGATTTATTATAGGAAAATTATACTGTTTTTTAACATTCTGAAAGCTACATATATTTTATGTCCCTTTTTCATGTATTTGTGCATTCTTTTTTAAATAATCATTTATATATAGCAGTTGAAAACAGATATGTAGGCATCATGTACTGGACATTAAACATATGCACATATTTGTTTCGGGCAAATCATTCAACCATACATTTTTCATTAATGCCGGTTTGGCACTTCACTCACATTTATGTTTGTCAACTAAATAAAATATATTTGAAGACCCCAAGCCCTTAACCGCAAAACCTCCTTACCAAACTTAACTCCTAAATGCTGGACAACATCATCCAATTTAACAGATTTATGGCCAGAAACATTGTCATCAAATTTAAGCCGCCAAACAGCAGTATCCTCACCCAACTTCACCTCTAACCAGACTGCCTCCCCCCTCACCAACATAACCCCCTAGCTGCCAGACCCCCTCCAACCCTTAGCCAACTTAACCCCCAAGCCAATGTACCCCCTCACCCAACTTAACCCTCTAACCACCAGATCCCCCACCACACTTAATCATCTTTCTGCTATACTTACCTTCCCCAAATTAAACCACTGACTGCTAGACCCAAGACCATATCAAACCCCCTCAATCAACTTAACCCCTCATTGCAAGAACCTTGCTTCAATGAATCCCCCTCTAAATGCTAGACTCCTTAACTCATATTAACCTCCTAACATGGACCCCCACCTCAACCCCTCTTGACTAGGATTTACATGTAATTGTTTTATTTTCACAGTATCCTACTTATAAAAATAGTTGACAACCCATTTATTTAAGCATGACATCAGTGTATTAAACTATATGTTTCAAAAGCTTTTATGTTAATATTGTACTTTATAAGTATCAAATAGGTCAAAATCTGTCTTTTGAAAGAGGACAAATGTACTTTTAATACTTTTCTTGTTAATTAATACATTTGAATATTTTTGTCAAATTGTCAACAAGGGTGTATTAAATGCTTATGGGAAAAAGTGGGATTTTCTGAGTTTCTTGATTTGATCAGAATAGCTTTAAATATGGAAACACTTCAAAAAACCATAAGAATCAATTTACACAACTTTTCTAATATATGAATAGGGGCATATGTTATAATGTCGATGAGTTAAGACAACAAAATGCTTTAGCTCATACCCTTAATGCAGCTTTCACTAATGATTTTTATTCCAATTATCTTCAATGTGAAGATAAAAAAGTTTTTTATATTATATTAAAATATTTAAAGAATTTGTAAAATATTATATGGAAATAAAGTTTGGATCACGGTGAAAGCATATTTGTTATCATATGTCTTGGTCTAGAACATTAATTGTTAACCATATTGCTGTGTGCAAACTAGGATTTTGTTTTACCTTGCACATTTTGTAATAGCATTTATGAGTTTGTATGTCATTGCCACATGCATTTTATTTCAGAGAATGCTTTCCCATTTATTGCATTCAATTATTTCTAATTGCCCAACTACCAGCTCTTTGCCTCTGGCTGGGAATTCAGATGAGAACCTCCTGTCAATAGAAATTAGAGTACTATTTTGCTACTAAGAAAAGCAGGGTGTTGTCGAATATTCACTTCCAGTAGACCACTTAAACTGGTATAAGAAAATCTTATATTGTAAAGAAATATCTTAAAAAATATTTTTTTGAAACTGTGATCACGATATAAATAAATCATGTATATGAAATGTATACTGCACATAAAGGGCTAAATTATGGGTAGCATGCTAACTTGCATGTGAGCGAAAAGGGGTGTGTTGCGGCTGTTTGTGCGTGTCAGATTTTTCGCTCGTATATCAAGTTGAAAGTCTCAAAATCAGACAAAAATACATTAGAAAGTACAGTTGCACTGATAATAATATCATCTAATAAAAAATATTCAAAAAAATATTGCATAAAAAAAGTTATAAGGGCTCAAAGATATGAGGTCTTGGGTGTTAGATCAGTGTCATAGTTTTTAAGTCATTGTTATATTAAAAAGTACATAAAAATACTCAGAGCATGATTAACATATTGAGACTGTACATAAAATGAGGCCTACTGTCATATAGGTAACAGATCACATTTAAAATAAAAAGTATTATTAAAGCAATCTTGCAAATAAAACAATGATTATGATCAGCTTTTCTCTTGTAGCTTAACAAAACCAACTCCCTAATCCATGAGGAATGAAATAAGTAAAATTAAAAACTCCTAACAATAGAAAGTGATAAACTGATAAAGACAAGCCAGATATAATCATTTTGCTTTTTCTTTCAAATTTGCACATTTAGGTTGCAAAATATGGTATATCAATGCATTTATTTCAGCCATACGTATTTTAGAAGAAAACAGCTTCTTTTAAATTTAAAATGACCTGTTTCCCACAATTAAAGCTGTTACAAATTTTGAGATTAATATATTTAAATTGCATGTGAAATGACTTTCCCTCTTAACTGTTAATATTTGTGCATATATAAAGAGGTGTGTCTGTAGTATGTAGGTGTTTGGAGAGAGACAGCAGTAGATTTACAGAAAGTGAACGAAAAGCTCAGTATATCCATTGAGCCACAGAACCTTCATTTGTATTTCTAAATTCCAGAATTGATTTTTAAATATTTCCGTTCAGTTTATCTGTGTACGTATTTATAGATCTTAAAAATCAAACAAAAAAAATATAAAAAAACAACAAAAAATAAGGAAAAGGGATGGGGGAAGACAGCATACTAATCTACATGGAAAACCATAAATTTACAGAGGCGTATGTCAGTGGTTTATCCTTGTCAGTTTGTAAGCACAAGTTTGAAACAATTAATAAATAATTGTAAATAGGCATACAAAGAGAGAAAGTAGTGCTGAACCTTGTGTTAAATTAACATGAACTGTCTTACAAAAAATTTCATGAAATTTAAATCAAAGAACTAACGTAATCCACACATACATAATATTTATAAAGTTAAGAAACTGTCACAACAGCCACGCACTTAAAAACACTTCAACCTTTACACTATAATTTTTATTATAAAATTGATTTAGTATTCACATATTTTGAGATGGTAATTCTGTTATCTCAATATTATCTTAGCTGCAGCTGCCTGATAAATATAGACTAGGCTCCTAAAATCCAGGAGCCAACTTTATTGTTAATATTACTTTCCAAGTCTAGCTGCAGAAAAATTCTAATTGTTACCACCAGGAGAAAAAATCGCTATTTAATTCTTATAGCTAAGATAAGCAGTTTAAAAAGGAGAGACAGAGCTTCTCCTATAGACCCCTGACACGCATTTCACAATAACGCTTCCTCAGCGCTCAGAGCTAAGAAAATATTGAGATAACAGAATTCCCACCTAAGAATATGTGAATACTATATGAAAAAAATTGTAGTGTAAAGGTTCAAGTATTTTTAAATGTGTGGCTGTTGTGACTGTTTGTTTACTTAATACACTTTATGTATGTATGGGGTTATGTTAGTTCTTTGATTTAAATTTCATGATATTTTATTAAGCCAGTCCATGTAAATTTATCTCAGGGTTCAGCAATACTTTCTCTCTTTGTATGCCTATTTATGATTATTTAATAATTTAAAAAATATATATATGTCAGGCTTACTCGTTTGGAAGGTTCCTAAATGTGTCACTATTTTATCAGCCTATAGATAATAGTTTGCTTAAAGGGATATTATACCCAAATGTTGAAGCACTTGAAAGTGAGGTAGTATAGCTGTAAAAAGCTGACAATAAAATATCAGCTGAACATCTCTATGTAAAAAAGGAAGATATTTTACCTCACAATTTCTTCAATAGTTACATGCCATTGTAAAGTAATTTTAAACAGCCAATCAGATTGCTAGTCCCAGGACTTGCAATGGAGCATGCATCTGGCATGTGCAGACACAGTTATGCTATTTCCCTACATGTGGCTAGATTACGAGTTTTACGTTTAGAGTGAAAAAGCTTCATAATGATGCTTTTTCACTACCACTGGTATTACGAGTCTTGCAGGTATATCTGTACCGCACACTTTTTTGGCCGTAACACAACGTAACTACCGCAGCTTTCAAAAAGTCCTTTTTCAATGGGACTTCCTCAGCGCTGGTATTATGAGTTTGCCTGTCCGGCCAAAAAGTGAGCGGTACACCGTCAAGATCCGTACCTTAAACTGAAAGTCAGTAGTTATGGGTTTTACGCTACAAAGCTGTAACATAAAACTCATAACTAAAGTGCTAAAAAGTACACTAACACCCATAAACTACCTATTAACCCCTAAACCGAAGCCCTCCCGCATCGCAAATAA
>CAJPDP010210999.1:0-10949 GCA_905336975.1 Bombina variegata variegata | reverse complement strand
ATCTGACCTCTGCTTTGTTTATACAACACATTTGTAATTATATATTCCTGCCTGAATATATTACTGATCTCTGCGTACCTGATAATTCTTCTGGACACTCCTTTACCTACCTTTAAGCCAACTTAACCTTGGCTCTCCATGCAGTACGCATTTACTCTTTGAGAGTAATTTATTCTGTTTATTCTGCACTACTTTACTTAATACTTTCAGAGTGGGCCACGTCCCAATAGCTGGAGTGAATTACATTCACTCTAGCTATTAGGTCTAATTTTGGACTGATCTCAAATGGCTAACAGTACAAATGGCCATAATATGGACCCCCCTGAGCTGGCCAGGGTCATGACCCACCAAGAACAACTTCTGGGTTCCCATGCTGCCCATTTAAAATCCTTGAATTCAAAATTAGATCAGATAGTTGCCATGCTACAATCTATGGCTGCTCCTATACAACCTTATCCTACTGCAGCAGCTACTCCTAGCTCCAGATATGATGGCAACCCTGAGGACTGTCATGGGTTTCTAAACCAATGCCAACTTCATTTTCAAAACAGTCCTATCTTGTTTACCACTCCTTCTTCAAAGTTCACCTTTCTTATCTCTCTGATGAAAGAGATGGGTTTCTCCACTGTTGGAAAAGGATGACTCAATCCTCCATAATATGGATTCTTTTATTTCCATATTATCTTCCGTTTTTGACAAACCTGGGCGATCCACTGCTGCCGAGGCTTGTTTGCTAGACCTTCATAAAATAACTCTTTCTGTAGAACAATATGCCATTGAGTTTCATACTCTGGCTGATGAGACCTCATGGAATCAGGGAGCCATAAGAGCAGCATTTCGTAAGGGACTCAATGATCGTTTAAAGGACAAACTTGTGTTTCGTGAGCTTCCGGAATCTCTAAAAGACCTAATTAATCTCTGCATCAGACTTGACGGCAGGTATAGTGAACAACAACTAGAAAGGGACATAAACCGAAAACCTATGTCCAGGACGTCTTTCCGCCTTGCTCCCAGCTACTCCAATTCTGTCTCTTTATACTTTTCTCCTCCAGAACAAGTAGACCCGATGGAAGTTGGTACTATTAAATTGACAGAGACTGANNACTGAACGCCTTAGAAGACAGACTCTTGGTCTGTGTTTATATTGTGGCTTAAAAGGCCATTTGTTGAGAGAGTGTCCTACTCGAGCAGTAAAAGCCAAGGCTTAACTCCTTTTTGAGTTAAGCCAAAAAGAACTCCCTTCCCTCATTAATAAACTCTTTGTACCTTTAATCATCCATCTGGGAAATCACAAAATTAATTCCAGAGGTCTTATTGATTCAGGAGCAGGCAGTGTTTTCATTGATTCCTTATTTGCACCATCCCAAGGTATACCTCTCCATTCCAAAGTCCATTCTGTCAAAGTTTCTACTATTAGCGGTGATCCATTGGGCTCTGGACTCATTTCATTCTCCATTAAACCCTTACGTTTCTCTGTAGGAGTATTGCACACCAAATTGAATAGCTTTGATGTGATGTCAGCTCCACAATTTCCCATAATCCTGATTATTCACTGGCTTCAGTTACACAACCCAGCATTCTCTTGGACTCAAGGTGTACTTTCTTTCTGGGGCTTGCTCCACTTGTTTCGACCACTGCTTTTAATGTCCTACCAAACCACCTGTTACCACAGTCACTGCATTAGACATACCTGGATCATTGCCAGTACCTTACCAGGGCTACCTAGATCTGTTTTCTAAGAAGGAGGCTGAACGTCTTCCCCCTCTTTGAGCCTTTGATTGTCCTATTGACCTTCTACCTGGGGCATCTGTACCCGTGGAAAGAACTACCCTGTGTCTAGACCAGAAAATCTCACCTTGGAGGAAAACATCAAGGACAATCTGGCTAGAGGTTTTATAAATCCCTCTTTGTCACACCGCTATGGTTTTTGCTATAGATGTGGCGGTTCAGACTTGTTGCTATGGCCGATGCCATAGACACAGATGCTGGTTCAGAGCCTGTGGCGATGACATCATCGCCACGCGCTGTCTCTCTCTTCTGGATGCCACACCTGATTACAGCTTTGTGTCCTCCTTGGCACCAATATGTGCCTATGTAAGTACTCCATTCACCTTACATCACTGCCCAAGTATAGGTGTTACTGTGTGTGCTCCTGGGTGCTATTATCTGTTTATGCTGGACTGTTATTATGTTGCTGAACTCTGCCTGTCTAACTAATCTGCTTGCTTAACCCCTAAAGTACTGGATTGCCACAACGTTGCTGAACTCTGCCTGTCTGACTACTTGGTTTGCTTAACCCCTAAAGTACTGGATTGCCATAATGTTGCTGAACTCTGCCTGTCTGACTACTCTGCTTGCTTAACCTCTAAAGTACTGGATTGCCATAATGTTGCTGAACTCTGCCTGTCTGACTACTCTGCCTGCTTAACCTCTGAACTATTGGATTGCTATACTGCTACCGATTTCTGCCTGCCTGACGATTCTATTGGTTTATCCCTGAACTGTAATATTACTGGATTTCCTTTGTTGCTGACTATTGCCTGTTTCCGGTCCTTCTATTGGTTTATCCCCGAACTGCCATACTGCTGGATTTCCTTCCTGTTGCCACTAAAGACTACCCTGCTTACCTTATTTTACAAACCTTCTCTGCTCTGGGATATTTCCTATCATTTCAGCTTGACGCTGGGATATAAAGACTACTGGCCAAGTTTGGTCTGATAGAGGAATATCCCATGAGCATTAAACTCTTCTTCCCCAGTTGGGGCTGGATTCATTTTTGTGGAAAAGAAGGACAGCAGCCTTCGTCCCAGTATAGACTATAGGGGTTTGAACCAGATAACGGTCAAAAACAGTTATACCCTTCCGCTTATTCCTGAGCTTTTTACCTATCTTCAAGGCGCTTCTATATTCACCAAATTGGACCTGCGGAGTGCATAGAATCTCATCAGAATACGCAAAGGAGATGAATGAAAGACAGCTTTCAATACTCGATATGGACATTACAAATATCTGGTCATGCCATTCTGGTTCTGCAATGCCCCCGCAATATTCCAACATTTTGTGAACTAAATATGTTGTTACTACTTAAACAATTTTGTTATCATCTATCTGGATGACATCCTCATCTTCTCCCAGCCTCTTCAGGATCACATATAACATGTCTTTTTAGCCACTCAGGCAAAACATGTAAAGGGCGGGAGACAGAGTGGTGGTGCTCTTGTTGTTATTTTAAATTTATCCTAGAACTTGTCCATTATATACTAATAGTAAGGATGGTGTGTAGTGAACAGCACCAAAAGATTAAGAGGTACTGTCTCAACTTCTTAAAAGAACGGCCGCTCAATACGATTGTTTTTGGTCAAAGTAGAATTGGGAGAGGTAGAAGGAGCACCACAAAAAGGCTTTAGTACATGTACTATAAGAACTTATATATTTACCAGTTAGAACAATTGAAAAATATAGCCTATATACTTAACACTCTTGTGAGTGCATAAACAGAGCAAAGGGGATATAGATGTTAAGACAGAATTATCTATCATATAAATCCCTAAAAAGTATTTTGATTCATTCAGCAATGATAGATTAAGTTAGAACCAGAGAGTATATGGGTCTAAATCATATATTTAGTGGTGTTCAAAATAAATGATAACTCAAAAGAAATTGGTAACTTTAAAAATTGATTTATAAATATATTCAATTTAAGAACACATAAGGGTTAAAAAACAATTAGTGGATTGACAAGTATAATTTATACAAACAAATACATTTAAAAGATACAATTCTAAAAAAAACAAAATTGGTCTGCAAGGCTGGTTGATTAATCAGCTATAAGAAAACACAGAATAGCAGTGACTGCTATTCTAAAAACCAAAATTTTCTTTGGTCTACAGAGCTGGTTTATTAATCAGCTGTTAGAGAATAAAAAATAGAAAATAGAATAGAAATGGCTACGTTTGGAATATTTAATTGTAATAGAAAGCTCTGTGCATGAAATAAGTGAACTAGTGATCCAAGTTGAATGTGTTATATTAGTATCGTTAAGGGGTATAAAGTGTCATTTGGAGAACAAAGAAGAGAACACTCTTATTTTTGTGAATATCCAAAATTGTTACAAGGTATAAGTAACAGTATATAAATGTATCAGTTTACAGTGTTGAAGTAGAGGAAAGATAGAATATGTACAATAAATATCCAAATGTATCCCAAATTATACTGATAGACTAGGCGATCCAAAAGGCTTTGGTGTCTGTTAAAAACCAATAGCATACAAAGGTGTGTAAATAGAGCTGTGTAAAGAGATTCAATAATTTATGCTTAAAGGGTTTTGGCGTGATGCTGGGTATTCGTAGTTGAGAAATTAAGAGTGGATGTGTGAAAGGTGTCAATAAAGAAGTGAAAGAATAGCGCTCCTATATGTGGAGCCATTAGGAATAAGTAATAATGCGGTGGTAATCAATAGTCGGAAAAAACTAAGCCGTAAGTATCAAAATCTAGTAGGGGCACATATAGTGACAATCACAAAATACAATGCAAAAATATGCATTGTATTTTGTGATTGTCATTATATGTGCCCCTACTAGATTTTGATACTTACGGCTTCGTTTTCCGACTATTGATTACCGCCGCATTGTTGTTACTTATTCTTAACGGCTCCACATAGCTGATTAATCAACCAGCCTTGCAGACCAATTTTGTTTTTTTTAGAATTGTATCTTTTAAATGTATGTGTTTGTATAAATTATACTTGTCAATCCACTAATTGTTTTTTAACCCTTATGTGTTCTTAAATTGAATATATTTATACATCAATTTTTAAAGTTACCAATTTCTTTTGAGTTATCATTTATTTTGAACACCACTAAATATATGATTTAGACCCATATACTCTCTGGTTCTAACTTAATCTATCATTGCTGAATGAATCAAAATACTTTTTAGGGATTTATATGATAGATTATTCTGTCTTAACATCTATATCCCATTTGCTCTGTTTATGCACTCACAAGAGTGTTAAGTATATAGGCTATAATATTTTTCAATTGTTCTAACTGTTAAATATATAAGTTCTTATAGTACATGTACTAAAGCCTTTTTGTGGCGCTCCTTCTACCTCTCCCAATTCCATTATATACTAATACAATATCTGCTACAGTTTTTGAACAATTCTGGCCAATGCGTATATTTGCTTGGCAGTATTATAACGTAATGTCGAACTTGTTCGCACTTCAAAGATAGATCATTAACATATGGAATTGTTTATATTAAAATTCAAGGTAACAGCTTGATTCAATAACGATTGGTGATCATTCCTTGAATTCAGCCTAACAATAGTATTATTGAACTCTGACTGAGTGAACAATTAGCACATATTATTTAGTGTTCAGCGCTTTACTATAACCAAGTTCACATAAGTTAAGCAGTGTAGCTCGATACAGAACAACCCTGTTATTTACGGACACTAGCTGCAATTCTCCATCTGATACATGTTACTAATTTATTAGCTACCATACAATACGTTGCAACATAGTTGCTAGTTATTAACTTTTTATAGAAAATGTGTCATTTTAAAACTTGCTGACATTATGGTTAATCCAAATGCATAACTTACTACTTTGTTATCTGTTTGTAGTGAGTACTCTAATACACAATATCTGTACCTCTAATGCCAATATATTGTATAATATAGTGATGTGTAACTACAATATTTGATTAATTATGGCCAACGTTCATATTTGCTTGGCAGTATTATAACGTAATGTGGAACTTGTTCGCACTTCAAAGATAGATATGGAATTGTTTATATTAAAATTCAAGGTAACAGCTTGATTCAATAACGATTGGTGATCATTCCTTGAATTCAGCCTAACAATAGTATTATTAAACTCTGACCGAGTGAACAATTAGCACGTATTATTTAGCGTTCAGCGCTTTACTATAACCAAGTTCACATAAGCTAAGCAGTGTAGCTCGATACAGAACAACCCTGTTATTTACGGACACTAGCTGCAATTCTCCATCTGATACATATTACTAATTTATTAGCTACCATACAATACGTTGCAACATAGTTGCTAGTTATTAACTTTTTATAGCAAATGTGTCATTTTAAAACTTGCTGACATTATGGTTAATCCAAATGCATAACTTACTACTTTGTTATCTGTTTGTAGTGAGTACTCTAATACACAATATCTGTACCTCTAATGCCAATATATTGTATAATATAGTGATGTGTAACTACAATATTTGATTAATTCTGGCCAACGTGCATATTTGCTTGACAGTATTATAATTGAATCAAGAGTTTATTCACACGGGAAAGTCAGGGAGTATATATGTGGAAACGCTTATATCAAAAGATAAGGCAGCAATTCAATTCTACAATATATGGTGGTCATTGTACCGACTAGATCTAGCACTGACATTATTTAACTGAAACAGGATGATATAGTGTTAGCCATTATTTTCAAGCATTTAGTGCCTTACTGTAGCCAAGATCGTAACAGCTAAACAGTGCAGCATTAAACATAATACTCTTGGTGTCTATGGACATCAGCTGCAGATTTTTACATTAGCATTGGTATACCCCAGCATTAATAATTCCAAGCATAAGTGCTCAATACATATGCTACTCACGTATTGGTGACTATACAATATGTTGCAATACAATTGCTAATTATCAATTCACTTTTTTTTTAGCAATTGCTTCATTTAGTAACTGTGGCCAAGCCATACGCACACTCACTCTATCTTCAGTAAGAACCATAATTCAATACAGCCTACAATATATTATATCAGCAACACTCAAACTAATATATGTTTTAATTTAGTGACTGATTAGGTCACAATATGAAGTGTGATATTATATCTAGGCACCAAGCATTTAGATAGCCATATTTATATTGTTCCTAAGCAATAAATTATTGGTGACATAGTTCGGGATTGTTGTTTTTAAATTCACACATTTTTAAATATACCAATAAAAGTTGTTATGTTGTAATTGAAGTCTGTGAAAGGAAGTTACATCAAACACTACAATCAATTACACGTCATTTAGAAGTAATAGGTGCTATAAGTGTATTCTGTAGCAAATTGGTGAGTCCTTTCCATCAAATGTAATCTTTTTTCAATATTTTATGTGAATACACAGCACCTATCAGCATAATTAATAATATATGTGCAATCACACTTACAAGATTGAAATAGAATTTATCATAGCTGACTACTATTCCTAGGGTGGTGCCATTTGTTTTGTCCCCTCACAAACATAATTTACAAGTCTGGTTTTGAAATGGATCCCACTAAACTATCAGCTATTATTGAATGGACCAGGCCAACCTCTCTTAAAGCACTCCAAAGGTTCCTCGGTTTCGCTAATTACTATTGGAAGGTTATAAATGGTTTTGCCACTATATTTTTACCTCTTTCGTCCTTAACTAAGAAGGGTCAGAACTCTAAAGACTGGCCTGCTAAATCCATTGAGGCCTTTGACACTCTCAAAGCAGCAGTCTCTTCTGCTCCTATCCTATGACATCCTAAACCTGACCTCCAATTTATCTTGCAAGGTCAATGCTTGCTCTATAGCCACAGGAGTGGTTCTTTCTCAATGTAACCCTGAATCTGGTAAGATCCATCTCGTGGATTTCTTCTCCAAAAGATTCAATCCATCTGAGTTAAATTACAATGTAGGAAATAAGGAGTTGTTAGCTATTAACATGACTTTGGACAAGTGGAGGCATTGGTTAGAAGGAACGACTCCTGACTGATCACAAAAATTGAATCTACCTTCAAACTGCTAAACGTCTAAACTCTCGCCAGGCCAGGTGGTTGCAGTATTTTTCCAGATTTCACTATGTTCTTTCCTACATCCCTGGTACAAAAATATCAAAGCTGATGCTCTTTCCAGACAGTGTCTACCATCCTTCATCCTCATAAGATAATAGCTCAACTCTTAATCTCTACTCTGCAAGAGTTATGGAAGGCTCAAAAAATTCTTCCCTCCACTTGTAAACCACCCACTGGCCTCCTCTTTGTTCCTAAATGTCTCCACTCTAAACTGCTGTATTGGGCACATGATAACATCCTTTCTGGACATCCAGGAATCTACAATATATTGTGGAAATTGAGACGAAATGTTTGGTGGCCTTCTTTAGCAAAATATGTTAAGGAATATGTCTCTGCCTGTACAGTTTGTTTCTCAGTTTGGGAAATCCCTTTGCAAACAGTTTGGTACTACCATATCTCTATCTGCATCTCATCACCCTCAGTCTGATGGCCAGACTGATAGGGTTAACCAGTGTCTCAAAACATACCTTATATGAGTAATACTGTACACGAGTATTGATCATAATCTGGGTATCAAAGCTGTAGAAAGCTTCCTCTCATCATTATCAGAAGAAGAACCAATCCATGACAGGTTCATCATCAAACTCCTGAATTTTGTCCAATGACACAATTGCTCCATCTTCAATAAACAGTTCTATCTGCAGATCAGAGGCACGACCATGGGGACAGCATGCATCCCCATGTATGCAAATCTATTTCTGGGCTGGTGGGACAACATAAAGGAGCTTGATGGCCCATGTTTCTGGCGAGTCTTCAGACTCGCCAGAAACAGCAGTTATGAAGCAGCGGCCACAAAGACCGCTGCTTCATAACCTGTCCGCCCGCTCTGAGCAGGCGGACAGGAATCACCAGAAATCAACCCGATCGAGTACGATGGGGTTGATTGACATCCCCCTGCTGGCAGCCTATTGGCCGTGAGTCTGCAAGGGGCGGCGTTGCACCAGCAGCTCTTGGGAGCTGCTGGTGCAATGCTGAATACGGAGAGTGTATTGCTCTCCGCATTCAGCGAGGTCTTACAGACCTGATACGCACTGTCGGATAAGGTCCACAAGACCTTTCATAAGTAGGGGCCATAGTCTTCACAGATGATAAAACCAAATTTGTTCCCATCTGGGTCAGATACATAGATGACATTTTCTTCATGCGGGAAGGTCCACATTCTTTATTGGAGGAATTTTTAAAAGATCTAAATCAAAATGATCTTAACGTCAAATTGACATGGCACTTTGATAATAAAGAAGGGAACTTTCTGGATTTAAATATCTCCATCAAACCAAATGGAGAAATACACACTGATCTTTACAGAATAGAAACAGCTACCAATAATATTTTGCATCATTCAAGTGCACATTCCCCACATACAGTCAAAGCCCTTCCCATGGGAGAATATCTGAGAATTTGAAGAAACTGTACAGATATTCCAACATTATGGAAGAGAGCCAAGGAACTTAAACAGAGATTAATCCAACGAGGCTACAGCCGAAGATCCTTAAAAAAAGACCAAAGAAGGGCTAAACAAACAGATATAAAGGAATGATTAGAACTTAAGAAGAGAAGTAAAGATACAGAAACCAGACTGGTTCTTACTTATAATCCACAAGTGGAAGAAGTGATGAAAATTATCCATATCCATACAGATATTCTAAAAACAGAACCCATATTGAATGAAATCATTGGGGAAAAAATCCAAGTAGGATTCAGAAGAGCTAAGAATCTTAAGAACTTAATCAGTTACAATCATTATGAGGATAAGAGAAAAACATCTAGACTCCAACCAGGAAACTATACATGTAGGTCATGCTCCATTTGCAATCATGTTGACAATATCAAATCCATCACTGACAGATTTGGTGAAACACATCGTATTCAAACATACATTGATTGCAATACAGAAGGAGTGGTATATGGTATCCGTTGCCAATGCAATCTCACCTATGTGGGCATGACCTCATGCAAATTGAGGGTCAGAATTTTTGAGCATCTGAGAAACATAAAGAACGCTAAAAAAGACTTGGAAGCTGACAAAAGAATTATAAGTAAAGAAAATCACTTTCTACGTTTTCACCAAAGCAAAACATCTGAACTCAGGTGCTTTGGTATACAACAAGTCTCCCTGCGAATACGGGGAGGGAACATAGAACAGTCACTACTTAAAGTTGAAACACAATTGATTTACTTGCTAAATTCTGTCCAACCTTTTGGCTTGAATGAAATAATAATTATTTCTTATTCTTATAATTCCTGCCTCCCATTACTTATCCCAACACAGGTAGTTGTAGCATCAGAATATAACTTATTTACAAGAATAATGTAAATGAGAGATCATGAATTTTAGCAAAAACTTTGAGACTGAATATATTACACATCCTAACACATTGTTTTTTGTTTATTTTTCTTTCTCACTGTATATCACCACAATAGGAATATAAAGAACACATAAGGACAATAAGTGCATGTATATAGTACAACACAACTCATCTTATGAGTAATCTAAATGATAGACCACAATCTTTAGCATTAATTTTTAGACCATATATCACATATTCTAACACATTCGGCCATATTACGAGTTTTTCGTTTTGAGCTGTGCGGCGTTAAAAGTCAAGAAGTAAGCATAGAGCAAAATTGAGCTCCATACCGCACTCCAATACTAGCACTGCTTAAGTCAGCGGTGAGCTGGTCGTACGTGCTCGTGCATGATTTTCCCATAGACATCAATGGGGAGAGCCGGCTGAGAAAAAGTCTAACACCTGCCAAAAAGCAGCATAAAACTCAGTAACGCAGCCCTATTGATTCCTATGAGGAAACACATTTTATGTTTACACCTAACACCCTAACATGAACCCTGAGTCTAAACACCCCTAATCTTACACTTATTAACCCCTAATCTGACACCCCCGACATTGCAGATACCAACATTATTCTTATTAACCCCTAATCTGCCACTCCGGACACCACCGCCACCTACATTATACTTATTAACCCCTAATCTGCCGCCCCCAACATCGCCGACACCTCAATAAACCTATTAACCCCTAAACTGCCGCCCCCACATCGCCAACACTATGATAAAGTATTAACCCCTAAACCTCCAGCCCCCCACA
>CAJPDP010210876.1:0-10283 GCA_905336975.1 Bombina variegata variegata | reverse complement strand
TTTATTTTTTTAAATTTAGAGTAAATAATATATTGATGATTAACCCTTTGAGTGCGAACGACGGCTCTGAGCCCCCACCTTGAGGGAGATCTGGGGGCTCCCACCCACTCCTACCCCGGCGATCGTGCCTGTATAGTGGCAGGCATCATCGGGGCTTCCCGTTTTGCATGGTGATGTCACGCACAATGACGTGATGACTTCACCGCGCAACTTTTATTAACAAAATGACAATGTTAAGTATAGGAAAAGGGGCATGCTGCTTAGAACCCTGTATCTCAGGCATCTAAGCAGCTACAGACCCCAATACCCACCATTGGACAGGTAATCATCTAACCTTTCTAACAATGTAAATCTTGGGGATCTGGAAAAAAAAGTTTTAAAAAAAAATATTAAAAAAAAACAAACAATAAAAAAAAACTTAAGAGCTTAGCACCCAGGTGGGAAAGTGCTTAGCACTCAAAGGGTTAATTTAAAGGGACATTAAACACTTAATAAATGCTAGATAGAATGATGCATTCAAAGAAAAGATTAGTCTGTTAATAACATGTAGATGTATTTTTTAAAGTTTCATTAGCTGTTATTAATATTGACATAATAAGTGTAGAGTTTTAGTGTCTATAAAACAATGGGAGCTGCCATGTTGTAACTTAGGTAACCTTCTCTGCTGTGGCCAATTAGGGAAAGTTATAAATAGGTCACTAGAGCATGCAGCCAATGGCTGTGTGGAATATGTGTTCTGCACTTCCATTTCTAACAGAAACTAAAACGCTCACAATTTCAGAATGGAATTACAGGAAAAGGGGATACAAAAAATAACAAAAGGATAGTGCAGAGTTGTTTTTTTTTACATATACGAATTATCATTCTATATTACCATCTCAAAGTGTTTAATGTCCCTTTAATATACATTTTAACTCTGTTATTATCTTGCATCTAAGCATCTTCTAACATCCCCCTGATCACATGACTTTATTTATTATCTATTGACTTGCATTAAAGCTAATTAGTGCTGTGTTGTGCACAGCCCACAGGCTTGAGCACATAGGGCTGCCAGCTGTCCGTCAAAAAAATACTGGACAGCAAACAGACAACCGGGGGGTACATGGTATTGGGTGAGGAGGGGGTTAAATGGCAAATGGGGGGGTGTTTGGCGAAGTTGTAATAAGCAATATTTAAATAAATAGGAAAGGATAGACTGAAGCAATGAGTTAGCACAGGGAGCGATATAAATTGGGCTGTAGGGGAGAGATATTAATAGGTGAAGTCAGAGGAGGGTTATATACAGTGTCTATGAATAATTTTTATTTCTGGACCAAATTTCTGAAAATGTTTTGCAGATTATTTTTTATCTGTGTTTAAAGGATAATTACATTTTCAAAGACTGCAGAGAGAAAAAAGATCATAAGATATTTAAATATTATTATGTCCTCACCGTGCTCTTGAGTGTGGGACTGACATGTCTTGTGGAGACCACTTGCTGAACTATCAGAACAGTGGTCGCTGCAGCATAGAATTACAGAGTGGGTCTTCTTCTTGTTGTGATGTCACGCGCTTGATCACGTGACGTCCGACAGTCTTACACACACAGCAGGCAGCACGCACGGCAGCGGGGCCGCATTGTCCACACATCAGGATCAGCTGAGCGGAGCCTGAGTGGACACGGACTGCAGGCGGCTGCCAGGGTGGGGCTTGGGTAATAAGTGGTGCTAGGTAGGTAGGTTGGCTCTGATGCGGCTTGGACTCAGCGGTCGGAAGCATCAAAGTAAAAGAAAATTACAAGAATTATAAAGCAAACTACCTAAGGCTATGTCTGTTTTTTTTTTAAATAAATTTACCGGGCAGTAGCCTGAAATACCGGACAGTCCGGTCTAATACCGGACACCTGGCAACCCTATGAGCACAGTGTTATTTATATGGCTCACATGAACTAGCACTCCCCTGTTGTGAAAATCAAATAAAAAAGCATGTGATAAGAGGCTGTCTTTAGCAGCTTCGAAAAAAAGGCAGAAATTTAAAGTTATAAAGTATATTAATATAATAATGTTGGTTGTGCAAAGCTGGGGAATGGCTATTAAAGGCATTCTCTATCTTTTTAAACAATAACAAATATTGTGTTGACTGTCCCTTTACAGGACCACCAAATGCAGTAGAATTACGTAATTAACAAGTACATAATAAAAAGACAATGCAATAGCACTTACTCTGAATTTCAAATAAGCAGTAGATTTTTGTTTCTGACAAATTTATTTTTTCTCATTTTCCAGCCCCTTGTATCATGTGTCTGATATCAGCCAATTACAAACTAGCATATGTATACCCTGTGAGCTTGTGCACATGCTCAGTTGCATCTTTTCCCCCAGAAAGTGTGAATATAAAAACACTGTGCAAAATTTGATAATGTATGTAACATGTAAGTAAATTGGAAAGTGTCTTACAACTGTATGCTTTATTGGAATCATAAGCCTTTTTTTCATCCCAGTTCTAAGCCAATTTTAAACTTTTTTGCTACCTACATTTAAACCCTAGTGTAAGTCAAAATTCAATGAGTGACCTACACAAATTATATTTTCTTTTTTTCTGCAGGCCCAGCAGATTCACAATATGACATTATATTTATAACTCATGGTATGTGGGATAGTGGTGTCAAAAAACAGTAAAAATAAATAAAAAGTATAATGTTTGCATAGATTTTAGTAAATGATATTGAAAATGGCACAGTGACCACTTCTGTTACTTTGATCACCTTACTAAATTGTCATCAAGGATAGCCACGTGTGGAAAAGGGTTCCATACAGGTGTTTGGGGGTTGTAATATAGATAGAGTACAGATATTAAGGGCTCATTATGTGCATCAAAGTGGTTAAAGAGGAGCAACAGTTGTATTTTTCAAAAGAATGAAAGGGACATTCTATCTAATGCAAAAATGCAATGCTCTTATTTCATTAGAAAATGTTTTTTTTGCGTTAGAGTTAGTCTTGATCTTATAATGGTACCAAAGGACAGTTATTGACAGGGGTCACATGTCTGACCAGCTTTCCCTTGCTCGGTACTTAGTAGCGTTGCCAACTGTCCAATATTTAACCAGACAGTCCAGTATTTCAGCAGGCTGTCCAATAAAATCCATAAAAAAATACTGGATGCTTAAATGTCCAAGATTTTTAAAGTTCCCTAAGTACCAACTCAATTTTAAAGGCATCCTATTCCTCTATGCATTTCAAATATGTCGGTAAAGGGTAAAAGTCATGGGATCAGTGTTCTCCGCAGTAATTTCTGGGGGCAGTGTAATACTTAGCAATATTATAATATTTTCTGTTATTTATAAAAGTTCAAAGCACGCATTGATTGCATAATTTAAAAAAAATTAATAATAATTTGGGAATAGGGTTGCCAGGTGTCCGTTATTAGACCGGACTGTCCGGTATTTCAGGCTACTGCCCGGTAATTTTATTTTTTTAAAAACGGACATAGGCTTAGGTAGTTCTCTTTAGATTGTTTTCACTATGATGCTGCTTTACCCAAGCCCAGCCCCCTGGCAGCTGCCTGGCTTCAGCCCACGTCCACTCAGGCTCTGCTCAGCTGATCGGATCTCTATCTGATCCTGACAGTGTGCGGAGTTGCGGTAGGACCCTCTCCCCTTTGCCATGCTGCCTCCCTGCCATCTGCCTGCTGTGACTCTGAGTGTGTGTAGTAAGACTGTCAGTGTCTTCTGTCGGACCGGACGTCGTCACGTGATCACGCGGGTGACGTGACGTTACGATAGCAAGAAGACCCGTCCGCTCGCCTCTGAAAGTCAGTCTGGACTCTGTATCATGCTGCAGTGAGTACTGAGCTGACCACTGTGCTGCTATCAAGAAATTAGAATAGTGCCTCTATCCAGCCAATAGACTGTGTGTGATTGTGATTGAACAGTGCCACTTGTTGCTGCCATTTATAACTAATCCATTGAAGCAGCCAGGTACTGAGACTCAGACAGTTAACATTAATAAAACAATGAGGTATGTTTAAGTCATTCTCAGTCTTTTTAAATAATTGTTATTTATATCACCATCACCCAGGCAAATATATATATATTTACTATCTATCTATATATATATATATAATATCTACACACAGATGTCCCAACCTGCAAAAACTCATTTCAGGGAGGTAACTTCACCCACTAGCGCTACTGTGACGCCACCCCCTCCCAGTTATATATTGGACACCTTGAAACCCTAATAATATTAGCTAATTTTAGATTAATACTGGTTTAAATTTGAAACTGAACAACTGTGTTATGGTGCTTACGGGCCAAGAAATTGAGTAGTGGTTGGGTCAACTGTATGGCAAATCATGAAAGCGGGGGCAGGGGATGTGAGCTTAGTTTGCGGGTTTGCGCTCTGCTCCGGTTCAGGGGAGTTGCTTGGTGGGGATATAGTTAACATTGGAGAAGTCGTTATAAGTAGCCCCATAGGGATGTTTTGGGCCCTAATGGATAGGCTAGGGCACTGTGATTTTGGGTAGTTAGGGGTGATGAAGGTTTGTGCAAGCAAAGATTTGTTGTTGTTTTTTTTTTTTGTTTTTTTTAAAGATATTTTTTTTTTCTTTTAATATTTCAACATTTTGAATATAATGGCCTAGGCAGTTAGGGATTGCAAATGGGTTCATATAGGGTAGCTAGGGGAGGTATAAAGGGAGGGGATTGCGTTTTGAGGTTAGCTTGTTTAGAGGGGGGAGGTTGTGGTTTTATGTAAGGGGGGGAGCTGATGGGGTGAACTATGGTAATGTGGCTGATATAATGACCCTTCTTCTATGATAATGCTGCGTATTTCAACCCAGGACGGCAGTGAGAGGCAAAGCAGCGGCGGAATTCAGGAGAGAGATGGGGATTACCTGGTAATTGAGGATATCCCTAGTGACTTTGATGATGACGTGCATCAGGATGGCGGCGTTCCGGACCTGTCTACAGCTGGCCAGGTGGGGGAGCTGGATGGTTTGGCACAGCTTTTGGGGTCCATTTCTCCTCCTCAAGGTTTTGGTGGGGAAGGGAGGGGCAGGCACAACGCCAGGGCAAGAGGACAGAGGTCGGATTGGGGATATGGACAGAAAGAGATGTTATGGACACTGTTTTTGATATACCATTGCAGGTTAGTGGAGGTCGGAGGAGGGAGCGGTCTCCTGGTGTAACGCCTGAGAAAAGTCTGAGACGAGGAAGGTCTTGTTCGCCCATTAGGGGGAGGTTCAGCAGGGAAGGCCAGATATTGCCTACATGGACGCGAATCGAGCAAACGACAACGGGCAGGAGAGGTGAAAGGAGGAGAGAGTCCAGGACTAGGAAGAGATCCCCAGGAAGGCACCATGAGTCACCATCAGGGGAAAGGAGGCGATCGGAGAGAGTTCTGGCTACAAGGGAATCGGGAGCCGGGACGGCGCAAAGGACATCAGGTGAGGGGCCAAAAAGCATGGGTACAGATGTCAATCAAAATGGGAGTGTGGATGATGTGCAGAATGTTTTGTTAAAAGATTTGAAGGAGTGGGTGACGCGGGTGGAGCAGTGCAAAGGGGGTGGAGACTCGGGAGAGTCCAGCGGGAGCATGGGAGGCCAGCTGCACTGGCATGGGGATCTCGGGTACTGGGGCATCAGCTGCAGCAGGGGTTGGGTCAGGGGCCCTAGGGAACAGGGCTGAGATAGGGGTAGGACAGGTGTCTAGTGTGATGCCGGCAGTGGGTCCTGAGGCGACGGTCCCTGTAGCAAGTACTGCAGCGGTGAGTGCTGGGGTTGGGACCCTGAAAGTTTCTGATGAGGCGTTGCTTAGACCATGTCTATGCTCATTAGGCACGTTAGGTTTGCATTTGGTGAATGAGGTGAAGGAGAGAATTTGGAAAAGAGAGTTCCTAGAGTTATTTTCGCTCCTGCCTTTGGATCAATTTGTGGAGATTAAGGAGGATGCTAAGGGTGAGCAAGGTAAGAAGGAGGAGTAGGAAAGAAAGAAGCGGTATAGCAAGATACCTAAGACGTTTGCTAACTGGTCCAGAGCTTTTTGCATTCTGGCCAGCGTGATTACGCAGAAGTTTCCGGTGCAGGGCTCGGCCCTGTTTTGCTATCTGGATGAGATCTCCTCGGCCTACTGTACTTATGGGGGTATGCCTGGTTGAGATAGGACGAACAGTTTCGTCAGAGGATAGCAGTTCGTCCTGACATGAGATGGGACGATAGGGACATGGGGATTTGGCTGGAAATTATGACTCCATTGCGAGGGGGCAGTCTTTTCGGTCAGGGGGGGAGTGGCCTCTCGAGTGCGACTGGGAACAGTTCAGCAGTGGCCCTCCGAAAAGGATTATGTTTTCAATCCAATGATGGGCAATGTTGATTTGGGTCCTCGTGCAAGTATAAGCAGAAATGTTCGGGATGTGGTGGGATCCATCCCTATGCTAAGTGTTTCAGGAAAGGAAAAACCGAAACTAGGCCAGGGGAGGTGGGTATTCAGGGCTCGGACACCGGTGGACATCAGAAGGATGGTCCTGTGGCTAAGGCAATACGCTAAGGTAAGGGGAAAAAGTGGGACACGGAACTGCTTTTAACGGGTTTTAGCTTAATGCCTTTCAGAAGGTGAACAGGTCAGGGGTGTCAGGGAATTTGAGGTTTGCTAAGGAATTTCCGGGGGTGGTTCGGAAAAAATTGGGGAAGGAGGTCTCCTTTGGGCGTATGGCTGGCATCTTTTCGGCTATACCATTACCTAACCTGCGGTTGTCCTCGTTGGGGGTAGTCCCGAAGAAGTTACCAGGCCAGTTCAGAATGATACACCACCTGTCATACCCGAAAGGTCTTTTGGTAAATGATGGGATAGATTCAGAGCTGGCGGCGGTTCGGTATGCATTGTTTGACGATGCTGTGGCATTGGTGAGACACGCGGGCCGGGGGGTCCTACTGGCAAAGTGGACATTGAGACTGCCTTTCGGTTGCTTCCGGTTCACCCGTCCTGTCACCATTTGTTGGATGCTTTTTTGAAGGGAAGTTTTTTGTGAATGTATGCCTCCCTATGGGGTGTTCTATTTCATGTTTTTTTTTTTTTAAAGTTTATCTGTTTCGTGGAATGGGTTGTTAAGCAAGTTTCAGTTTTGTGTTCTTTGGTCCATTATTTGGACGATTTTTTGTTTGTGGGTCCCCCCGATTCTTTGGACTGTCTGCGTTTGATGGATGCCTTCGAGCAAGTGGCAGTTGAGTTTGGCATTCCGGTGGCGGATATTGATGGGGCAACTAAGCGGGACGGGGGTTATTCAGTGGGGCGATGTTTGGATTCAGGATGGGAAACGTTTTATATGGTTGCGGCAGTCTAAGACCGATCAAGGAGGAAAAGGGAGAGTAATTGGCCTAACGGCCATAGGGGGGGCATGTTGCCCAGTGGGGTTTGTTTCAGCGTTGATAAGAGTATGGCCAGAAGGTAGGGGGCCCCTGCTTGTTCACCAGAATAATGATACATTGTCTCACTTCCAATTTGTGTCTGTTTTCAGGAAAGTGTCATTGGGGCTCCCGCCTCTCGATTTTGGGTCACACTCATTTCGGATAGGGGCGGCCACTGAAGCAAGAATGTCGGGTATGTCGGATGAAAGTATTAAAGGGATTGGGAGGTGGCCTCGAATAGATTTAGATCATATATTAGAAGTGATTAGGTTTTGTAGGTTTGTCCTATGTTCTTTTTGTTAGGTTCCATGGAATGTTGGATCATCGGCCATTCTTACATCTATTGGGCCAGACGAGCAGCGATGATAAAAGATAGTGGGAGTCTTGATGTCGAAGTTGTTCGTGTTCGGTGGTTTGGTTTTCGAGGTTTAAGATTGGACCAAGTTATTTGTAAGGTTGTGGAATATGCCAGATTATTTCGGCCCCATGGTTTGTTGTTGATCCACGCTGGAGTTAACGATTTGGGCTTCATCTCTCAAAAAGACCTGTTAATGGGTATAAAACTGGATTTACTCAGATTATTGGAGCTGTTTCCTGGACTAGTTCTGGTGTGGTCCGAGATTGAGCCTGGATTAATTTGGAGGGTGGCATGGGATGCAGATAGGTTAGAAGCTTCTAGGAGAAAGGTCAATAGAATTTTGAGTAAATTTGTGCAGAAAAAATGTGGGGTGTCTATTCGGCATGTGGAATTTGAAGTTGGGCAAATGCTTCTTTTTGAGAGATGGAGTCCATTTAAACGAGGTGGGGCTACACCTGTTTAATTTTAATTTGAGAGAAGGGTGTGTAAAGACCGTGGGTGGTGGCGGGGTCCGGCTTTAGGCTGTCCTGGTTGAAGGGGGGTTGCCTTTTAGTGGTTTGTGGAGTTCTGTTGGGGTACCTCTTGTAGAGCCAGGCAAGGTTTTTAAGGGTTCTGAAGGGAACCCTTGGAACAGATGAATGAAGGGTTTACTTGGCAAGCCCTGTGTGTTATTTATGTTAATTATGTTATTTGGGGATATTTATTTGCTCTATCTATATGTCATTTATGTTGTTTAATAAAACAAGCTGCAGCTTTTATTCCCCAAAAAGTTGTGTTTTATTTATTTGGGAATAACGTAGTCCCTAATTAGGGGGTCATGACAGCCCTGGAAATTAATATTTAGGAGGGGCCTGTGACCCCAGAGCCGGGCAAGTGTATGGGTTGAATCTCAGGTCAGTGGGCGGGCCTTGAGGAGTAGGTCTCTATCTAAAGTGAAACAGGAAGTCTGTGTCTCTTTCTATCCGGACTTGACAGTGAGAAGAAGCTCCCTCCCTGGTATTACGGCGGTGGTGGTGTGTCCTACTTGTCACAGCTTGGCGGGGGGCTTGCCTTTTAGTGGTTTGTGGAGTTCTGCTGGGGTACCTCCTGTAGAGCCAGGAGAGGTCTTGAAGGGTTCTGAGGGGATCCTTGGAACAGAGGAACGAAGGGTTTACTTGGCAAGCCCCGTGGGTTATTTATGTTAATTCTGTTATTTGGGGATATTTATTTGTTCTGTCTATATGTTAATGTTGTTTAATAAAACAAGCTGCAGCCTTTATACCCCAAGAAGTTGTGTTGGTATTTATTTGGGAATAACGTATTCCCTAATTAGGGGGTCATGCTCTGTCTGTGGCAACTGTGGTAAAATCTATGCTTTATGTTTTTTACTGGAAACCATGGTTTGTATAAAAGCTGTTCTGTTTGTTACACTAGTAGCCAAGGTCAAAGGGAGAGGGTAAAATCGCTACTATGTGTGTGCATTGTACTGGCAGCCAAAAGAATAAAATCATTTCCCAGTTATGAAAAATATATTCCATAGTTGCCAGTGTTTGAAAAAAAAATCCAGAGACACAGTGCAGCATAGCCACACCTGTTTATGATTTGCATAACTCCACCCACCCAATCGACCCCCAAAGCAAAGCACATAAAATATCAATAGTATGATTTAGCCATACTGATTGCTTTAAGGGCTAGAAAAGTAAAAATGAAACTTACATTCCTGCTTTTTCAAATAAAGATACCAAAAGAACGAAGAAAAATTATAATAGGAGTAAATTAGAAAGTTGATTAAAATTGCCTGCTCTATCTGAATCAAGAAATAAAAAAAATGTGGGTTTCATATCCCTTTAACTCCTAAACATCTATATAGCAGGATACCACAGAGAACCCTAGTTTATATAGATGTTACACAACCTAAAATTAGACAGTGATATTACTTGAATAAGTTTAACTCTGGTAACTACTGTCTTGGGCTGCTGGAATGGAGAATAATATATGTAGCTACAGTATGTTGAGGATTTGTGTTTTTGTGATTTACTTTTGGTGAAACACTGTTGAAAGTTTTACAATTAGGTGGCATTTTATGAGCTAAAGTTTAATTTTGATCTATGCTACTGCAGTGATAGAGTTGAATTGGAATGCTGATTGCTGGCAGTAGTTTAACCCCTTAAGGACCACGGCACTTTTCCATTTTCTGACCGTTTGGGACCAAGGCTATTTTTCCTCTTACTCATTTATTGTACCCACACATATTATATACCGTTTTTCTCGCCATTAAATAGACTTTCTAAAGATACCATTATTTTCATCATATCTTATAATTTACTATAAAGAAAATTTATAAAATATGAGGAAAAAAATGGAAAAAAACACACTTTTTCTAACTTTGACCCCCAAAATCTGTTACACATCTACAACCACCAAAAAACACCCATGCTAAATAGCTTCTAAATTTTGTCCTGAGTTTAGAAATACCCAATGTTTACATGTTCTTTGCTTTTTTTGCAAGTTATAGGGCCATAAATACAAGTAGCACTTTGCTATTTCCAAACCAATTTTTTTTCA
>CAJPDP010210834.1:0-11355 GCA_905336975.1 Bombina variegata variegata | reverse complement strand
TCAGCTTAACTGAAGTAGGACAATTCATATTAAAAAAATAAATAAATAAATCTGTTTTTAAAAACTTTCACTCCGCTTCCCCAGCCTAACTCAGCCCTGGAAGCACAACCGATCTACCTGTGTAGTGATCGAGAATAAAATTAATAACATATCATTGGGGACTCCACTCCGCTAACTGACTTCTACCACAAGTCTAAAGCAAAGCGGAGAAATGGGTCATGTGACCCATCAAAGAAAACTGCATTGCATACAAGCGCGTGCTTACTGTCTCTAACAATGTTCTCTTCCCGCCCTAAAAATAATGGCGGACGGCTGAAAGAAGAAAGTAATGATCACAAGGATCATGGAGATTTGGTCTTTTCACACATCGTTACATGCAGCGTCCCCTGAGCTGTTACAGCAAAGTAACATATCGTAGCATTCAGATTCTATACAGCCCAACTGTCCTAGAGGTCATAGCGGTCTCTATGTAAATACATTCTCAGCCCTTAAAACACAGTATGAGAATACATTTCCACAACAGTTTATAGTCATATAAAGCAGTTATGTGGACCATCTACACAAAGTGTGCTAAAAAACTACAGCTTGCTAGCAGAACCCACAATGAATAAAAAGGATTATACTTTAATACATAAAAATTCATAACCCCTGTCTCCAGTCACATCTTAGTACCTGCTCCCTGCCTGTCAATATCCTTACAAAGGATACATTTGTCCCATATAAGCTGCATCTGAATCTTATGAAGTGCAGAGTCTCCTAACCCCAGAAGACAAAGGCACTTACCTGCAGTCTGGCCGTCCGGCAGGAGGACAGCTTACTAAGTATGAGAGGACGCCGCTCCTCACAGAGACCTGTAGAAAAAAAGAGACAACAGAGTAAACCTACTCTGGCTTTCTATACTAGGGCAGCAAAAGGTTAGGAAAACGCAGCAAGGCCCACCTTACAAGTTCCTAACTGCTTTAAAGCCACCACTGCCCTACTGCAGAGACTAATGTGGAGTACAGCTAGACCCAATCCTTGAAACAAAGGAGAGAACAGAGTAAACCTACTATGTCTTAAAATAAAAATCTTGCTTGTAGCAATAGAATCCAATTTTCCAATTTTCTTCAGACACCAAAACTATACTTCCTCCATGCACCAAGGCAAAGAGAATGACTGGGGATTGTGGGAAGGGAAGTGACGTTTAACAGCTTTGCTGTGGTGCTCTTTGCCTCCTCCTGCTGGCCAGGAGTGATATTCCCAATAGTAATTGATGATTCCGTGGACTCACCGTATCTTAGGAAAGAAATATAAGGAGCAAATGCTAGTAAACACTATATGGACTTTCATTAGACTGCACAGTAAACAAAAAAAATCTCATTATGTAACCCCGGCTGTCGAAAAATTAACAGAAAAAACTTACCCACTCAAGCATACATGACCGCAAGAGTAATTGCCTCAGCTCTCTTAAAACAAATGGCTTACGCACATCAGGAAAAAAAGTTTTCCTAACCACTACTGCATCACAAAGAATCTGATATAAGTACAGTAGCAAAAATAAAAAATGATCGTGCGACAAAGTAATGCACACCAGCTCCCTTTCTTGGTAAGAGAGAAGCCAATGCGCGCAATACAAATGTTCAGTTACAGCGTCAGAGAAGACTAAAATAGTGCTATGATGTAGAGAAATGGAATGAAGCGGCTGATGCAGCTATAAATAAAGCCATTTTGAAACAAAGAGGCATAATAACTGACAAAGTCTCAGAGGATTAATGACAGACACTAACTAGAAACCCCCCCAGCAAACACTGATAAACGCCTGGAGAAAAAATAGTCAAATAACTGTGTATAACCAGCAGAGGTCCCTTCTGTCCCATGATCTCCATTAACTATAGACAATAAAATACCATAATGTATATTGTGATACAACTGCTATAATAAATCCCCTGTAACATTACTAAATGTACCTGTTAATAGGCCGTGGGTTATATGAGGGCCATTAATAATCATATTTACATGTCAAGCACCCAGACCACTGTGCTTACCAACTGTAGAAAACACTGTGTCCAGTGGATAGCCCATCCAGTGCTCTGTACATTACAGAAGAGTATATAAATTAGGAGTCTATCGACGACCCAACGGGAGGAGCCTACCGCTGTGTGCCTTCAACACCTGTGGCCGGTCTGTGACTAACTCCATACTGGGAATAATTGTGTCACTACCCCATACTCCGGTCTCTCAGTAGCAGCTCTCTGAGTTGGGAGGGAGATCTGGCCTCAACTCAATTTGAGAGCCCCTCTCAATGAAAATCTTAAGATTTCCTCAATTCTTAACCCACCTCCTGGGAGGAAAAGTTTAAAACTGAAATACCAGTTAGCTGGGAGGAATGAAGTGCTCTTGAGAGTTTTGGAAATCTTTGCCTCCTCCTAGTGGCTAGGAGTTGAATTACATGAGTAATGGATTGTGAACTCTCACCACCTTATAAAAGAAAGTCATACAGATAGATAGATAGATAGATAGATAGATAGGATAGATAAAATGCATGCATTCCCAAATAGCTTTATATATAATTTAGTGATTATACAGTGTTCTCCCCGGGAGCAGTTTTATGGGCACACCACCCGGCTAACATTTATGCCAAAACTAAATGTAATGTTACATTGTTTCAATGTCTGCTGCACAAATATAATTAAATTATTAATTATAATTAAATTAATTAATTTGTGGTTTTGATATCTTAAGTAAAATTTATAAATAACAGAAAATTTTATATTGCAAAGTATCACACTGCCTCCACCCAGCTCATTTACAACTCCACTCAGCAGAGATTTTTTTCTGTGGAGAACAATATACACGATTCTAGGATTTGTTTTAAAAAAAAAAAAAAAACCTAGGAAACAACTAAAACACTGTGTTGTATATAAGGTGTTGTAAGAGACAAAATGCAGAATGAATGCAAAATTAATAATGCAAAGAAGTTATAAAAAGTAAGGGTCTTTTATTTCACTTGTGTATATTTGCAATGATTTTGTTCATAGTTTAACAGGAACTGTCACAGAAGGGGAGAGGGGATATGTTTTGTGTTCTTTACTAGCAGGAGAAATAGCTGGGATTGTGCAGCTGTGACCATGCCACTTTGAACTGGATTCAGGGTGACTTCCCTAAAGCTTGAGAATAGTTTTCCCATCCTTTAGTGCTGTGTGAACACTGCAGTCTCTGTTAGGCAGATTACATCACTGTTGTTTCAACGCAGCTTACACAAAGCATCCCTTGTTTTTTAGGCCAAACATTATTGGGCCTCTAGTGGTTTCTATTTTTTTATGCCTTAAGTGCTCCAGTTGGCAGATAGCGAGAGATACACAACATAGGTTGATATTTACATAGCGCATAATATCTCAAACAGGTTATATGTATGTTTTATAGAATAATTCTCTACTGAGAATAATGCAACCTACACGGAAGTTATTTTTTTTTTTTAGGTTTCATTATTTAGTTCCAAAATATTCTTAGAAAGTGAAATATAAAGTGTTACATTTAGGGCTGTCGCTTCTGAAGATCAAATATTTCATCTCTGAACGCTCAGCTACACGAACTGACGCAGCAGAGTGCTCAGAGATGAAAAGGCAGGACACACTGAGTGCGCACAGCCGCATGTACACGCTGCGCGCCGCTCCGCTTGCAGTGTGTCACAGCCTTTATTCAAATGGTTTCTTTGATTTTAAAGTGTAGAAGTCTATTTAATACAAGTATATAGAAGTATATTTAATGTGAGACATCAGCACAAATCATTTCTGATAATGTTATGAGAAAATTTGTTACAGCTTATATTTCAATACGAACTCAAACACACAAAACTGCAGCTGTGGGTTTTTTTACTGTTCACACATCACAAAAGCTACAAAACTCAGAACTTAAAGTGATGGTAAAGCTGGACTGTGTGGAATAGGTAGTTAGCTTAAATACAATATATATAATCAAGTTGCTAAGTTTATTTATTTTTTAAATATATTGTTAAATATTTTAAGCGCCAGAATTCTCTATTCTGTATAGAACTCTATTTTCAGAGCTAAATTACATGAAAAGGGGGCAAAGTATATAATGAAAATATATTGCAAAGTTGCTTCATTATACATTTTATATAACACTCTCCCTTTAAATGACCATGAACCCCAAAAAATTTCTTTCATGATTCAGTAAGAACATACAATTTTAAACAACTTTCCAATTTACTTCTATTATCAATTTTGAATCATTCTCTTGGTATCCTTCATGAAGGAGCAGCAATGCACTGCTGGGAGCTAACTGAACACATTGATAAGCCAATGGCAAGAGGCATATATGTGCAGGCACCAATCAGCAGCTAGCTCCCAGCTCCTGAATCTACCTAAGTATGCTTTTCAGCAAAGGACTTCAAAAGAGAACTGGGCAAAAAAAGATAATAGAAGTAATTTGAAGTTAATCAAAATTGTATTTTCTGTATGAATAAGGAAAGAAAAGTTGGGTGTTTCATGTCCCTTTAAGTATGTTTGTTTAGTGATAATATGCAATATAGAAGAGGAATGTTTCAGTGCCTTCACCATCACAATCTTATGGCCAAAATATCTCAGAAGTGATATCAAAGTACAGAATGATACTGAGACAAAGCTGTTGACCCCAGATAGCATGAACACAAACCCTTGCTCTAACCTCATCTCTAAGCCTAATAGTGAGGTAAGTGCAGGTCAACAATAGCGTCTAATGGATAATATTGCTGTTGTTTTTTTACCGCCATATTCATACGAACAGTCACTGCTTAGTGAGGTGCAGTGCCAGAAGAACACTGGTTTTGGTTCAGTGTTGCAGCTTGCAAATGTATTAGTGATGTCACAGATGAGCACTTATGTCATATTCAGTGTCATGTATAGTTACTACAAGACCATGGGTCACACCAGTTCTGAATTTACAGGTTTCTTTACAAAAAAATAAATATATACCCACACATGTAGGCTTTGTGTCTTGTATTGAGAACTTCAATAGTTTCAATTATTTTATTTATCTCATTGAATTTTATTAACCCCTTGAGTGCTAATGACGGCTTGGAGCCGTCACAGAGTTTCCCACTCTGGTGCTAACGACAGCTCAGAACCATCGCTAGCACTATCCCACATTGAGGGAGATCTGGGGGCTCCAGCCCGCTCCTACCCCAGCAATCGGGCCTGCATAGTGACAGGGGCTTCACGTTTTACGCGGTGACGTGATTGCACGTGACGTCACCGCGCAACTTTATTAACAATTTACAATACAAAGTATAGGGAAAGGGGGCATGCTGCTTAGAAGCCTGTATATCAGGCATCTAAGCAGCTACAGACCCCCAAGACCCACCGTTGGAAAGGCAATCGTCTAACCTTTCCAACTGTGTAAGTCTTGGGGATCTGAAAAAAAAACTTAAATCAGCTTAGCACTCAGGTGGGAAAGTGCTTAGTACTAAAGCGTTAATATATTAAATATCCCACAACCCCACTGTCTTACAGACCAGTTTTCGGACTACAGCCTTAACCCTCTTTGTTCATAGTCTACCTTGAAAAGTTGTGATCACTGCAGCAGAGTTTATACTCATGACAGGATTTTTGGGTACCAAGCATTCCAACAGGTGAGTGCTGGCAGTAGCAAGAAGAATGTATAACCAATATAGACCCTGCTGCATTGATCACTATAGCAACTATGTGTTAATGCTACTTTATGTGATACTCAACCTGTCAAATACACACAGCATGAAATCTCCCTCCGAAAAATTCTCCCCTTTGGACATAAACAAAATACTTTTTATGCCCATTCTCAGTTGCGCAATTTGAAATTGTTGGCAGGCATAGCACTTATGCTTTGTGCATAAAGACTGTCTTTAACTAGCTGCTATATACTGCCTTGTATTTCAGATCATACAATATATATTTATATAACAGAACCTTTTAGTAGTAGTAGATTATGCAACACGCACTGCAGAATATTGTATGTGCACGTGATAAGGCTGAGGCCTATATGCATGAGGACACAGATTTTTAACCCAGTGCAAATGTGCACACGGACACAAAAACAGTGCACACACAGGTAGCTCACATTTGTATGAGTTAGTGTATTATGTATTTTTTTTTTTTTCTAAAGAGTTTTATTCAGAACAATTTACAAAAAACTATTTTAAAAAGTCTGTTGTAAGAACGGTTGCTGTATGTAACAATACATCGCTGTACCCGCATTTGAGTATTTCTTTAGGCATATCAGTTTTATAGAGCGAGCACTATTTGAAAATTATACACCAAAGAATAATTTTCAGCACACTATGCACAGTGATCCATTGAAAGGTCATTTAACCAGGAAAGAGATACAGATTTACTACCAAAAGCAAAACACAAGGGAGGAAATCCATTGCAGATGCACTTAAGATATACGTGATCATAAAACAAAACACGTTTGCTGACAATTATTCCTATTTAAATCTATGAATGTGTTCTGAAAATAGCTGTATCCGGACTTTACAAAGCCCTTTAGCAGTTTCCCTGCACTAGCCAATTTTAAAAATAGAACTTGGGACGTATCCCAGATGCACACGTCTTAATGAGTAAAGAAAGAGGCACCCTTTTACACTTAATTCAAGAAACTGTGAGATTCAGAGCTTTCCAGGCTCTGATTATTCAATGTTCTTTGTACTCTGCAGCTGATACTTTACCTGAAAAGTCTAAATGCCTCTCTGAGTCTTTGCCTGAGAACTTTGTATGACTGGAAGTTGAAAGTCGCTGAAAAGAAAACATAACAAATTAGTAAGCATAAAAAAGAATGAGCAACAATAAGAAAAAGATTATAGAATAAATTGCTTTTTAATAAATGCCTGCAACGGATAACACAGATTAATGCAGAACAAAATAATACATGTGCTTCTAAGCAGAATGTGCGTTGTTTAATGTATGCTCCAAAATAAGTAATCAATTATTTGCAGATGATTATTTAATACTAGCAAGTAGAAAAAATATCAGAAGGTTACATGGGGACACAGATGTCAGACCAGCAGCACACATAGACAGGTGCACTGGGATAAATTAAGCACACAACTATACACACAGACATTTGGCGGCCATCCTTAGAAAAGGTTAATGGAACTCATTTTCTTTCTGCTTGTGACAAAATATCCAACACATTGGGCTGTTCTCTCGCAAAATCATTTAATATATGGCTACAAGGTAAAATGGGGCAGAAGCTTATAATGCAACTTGCAGTTTTATGTTTAAATCTTTTTATTAGATTAAGTTTTGTATGAACATTGCCTTTCAGTCCTTTTAATAATTGGACCCCCAAGGGTCACTTCCCAAGTTATGCTCTGTCTTGGTGAGCAGTACAACAATTTGCAGTTTTAAGTGATAAATATAAATATATATATAAAATTTACAAAATATCCTTACAAATAATAATAATAAAATAAAATCGTTAGCAATGTAGATTTAGTAGAGACTTCCCATTCAATTGTTCCACCCATTTCCTTTTAGATCACGTGCTGTGTGAGCCTTTACAAAAGAAAATTGTATAGAGAAACCACAAGTACATATCCCGAAATCTCATGAATAGGTGATATGGAGTTAAATTCAGACTGGATGATAATGACTTCTATCTTTCCAACAAAATGTTTCCTGTTAATTTTATACTAGAAATGGCAAACATTTTTTTAAAACTAAAAGACACATTTTTTTACTTGCAGTGACGGGGAGTACATTTTAGAAAATAATCAAAAACAAAAAAAAAATTTCAGGACAAGAAAGCAAGTTGTATAAGTCCATTTGAAGAAAATGGCTATGTATTTTACTATAGCTTTCAACTGCACACTGCGTGTAGGTATCAACATGTCAGCACTATGCATCACAAACATTCCAATCCATTCCTGAAGCCCTAGCTTCATTAGCAAATCTAACAAATAAATGACCAGAAATAAAGTATTTAATAGTATTTAGTAATCTAGAACATCAGTATTCTACAAAGCAACGAAACATTCATCCCAAAAACTGATATCTGCACTGATTGAGTTTAATCATAAATATATATTTTTAAATATAAACATGAGTATAAATATAGGCTGTCTGCGATGTGTGTGTTCTATTTTGTCTAAAGCATGAATAAGGGCAACAATGGTAAAACGTTGCTGTTATTCTTCTTGTGAATGTCTCAATAAAAGGTCACTTTCCCATTTACAGACAATACTGCTGGAATTGTTCTCTTGTACAACAGAGTGAACCAGGACTGCAGTTTTTTTTAAAGGGACATAAAGCCCAATAATGTCTTTCTTGATTTGGACAGAGCATACAATTTTAAACAGCTTTTCCACTTACTTCTGTTATCAAATGTTGTTTATTCTCTTGGTATCCTTTGCTGATGGAGCAGCAATGTACTACTGGGAGCTAGCTGAACACATCAGTGAGTCAATGACAAAAAGCATATATGTAACAGCCACCAATCAGCAGCTAGCTCCCAGGAGTGCATTGCTGCTTTCAACAAAGGATACAAAAAGAGTACAAAGCAAATTATATAATATAACAGTAAATTGGGGGGGGAATTGCATGTTCTGAATTATGAAGGACATTTTTTGCATTTAATGTCCCTTTAAGAAAGCACAGAATGTTGCTCCTTTATTAAGACCTCTCGTATGGTTATAAGTCTAGCCAAATTACCATGTCATTTTGTAAAGAACAGTTTTTTCTGTAGGCGGTCCAGGACACCACATGTTGTACATGAAGGCTATTTGTCAGTTTGCAGTATGGAAGTATTGTATCTGACACCAACACTAACTGTAAGCAGAAAGGCTCTAACATTCAGAATCAATGATTGTATTTAATAAGATGAAGGTGTGGAACACATACAATGAAATCCAATTTTACACACGGAAAAAAGCCTGCTCGGTTATGGGAGGATATCACATGAAAACATCTAGAATGCTCATTAGGTTGTTACAAAAATGTGAAAACCTATGTTCAGAAATAGCTATTTAATCTGATTTTATGACAATTCTAGGTTATATTGCACAGTTATCCTCCACAACATTAATTAAGTTTGCATCAGTTTTCTTTGGTTATGTATTAAAGCTCCAAGCAAATGATGCAATTAAATTAGTAGAGTTCACCTATAGTGCGACAGCAAAGGTTGACCCTCATGTGTGGTAGCCTAGTGTAAGTTTATCGATCCGTACACAATGAGAACATTGATGTTATTTCACATTGCAATGAGAACATTGCTATTAAATGAATGGGCACACGTTTGCCAATATCTATGACTGCTGGAATTAACATATTTTTTTAGGCTAATTGTACCCATATTATGCAAAGCTTGATGCCAAGAAATAAAAGACGAGATGTTAATGCATCCAAAGAGGAAATCTAAATATGGTTAACAGTTTTTATTTCTTGTCCTGAATAAATCATGATTTTCTTTCTATACTTGCACAAGCTTGTCTTTGTCCAAAAACAGATAGCTATGGAAGTTCAGTCTGGTAGGGTATCCCCAATCCCAAGCAATCATATGGCAGAGGAATGAGATGGGATAAAGATTACATGCTTTATCAATCAATATAAACTTGTATTTATAATAAATTACAATTGCTTATAGAGTAATGTATGTTATATATGCCAGAAGGCTGTTTATGATCAGTAATGTACTATTAGGTTTGTGTCATAAGGCTGATCTCTGGGTCTAAATCCCTTAGTAAAGCGAAAAATACCACAGAGGGTTCCTGCTGATTACTTGTTATGTTATACAAACTGGGTTGGAGAACTTATTGACTTCAACCTTGGTACCTGTCTAGCTGCAATAGCCTGGTTAGTCTCCTACCCTCTTAGTGGCTAACACTAATGTTAAGTATTTCCATCCTTAAAATGTTAATTTTATTATACTAATATTGTATTACAATATTCATAGCCTGCCTCACCGCTTTAAGGGAAATAAATGTGCTGTACACTTTTGCTGGTGAGTAGTAGAGAATTCTGTTTTGTTTCTATAAAATAACATATCCGCCAAGTCTCATGTTTTTAATACAGATTAACATCCTTTTCACTGCACTTATTTTTCAATAGTTAAACTCCACCCATCATTCATCTAATTTGGAAGAGCCAATCTAGGTTTTAGTCTGCAAAGAAGGTTAGCCATGATCATAGAGTAAGTATAAAGTACTCTGTATTGCACTTGTTATCAGTTAAAGTCAATTATGGAAAATATGTAGTAGGGTTAGCCTTGAGAAGTTAGCAGGGTGCTTTTTCATGTTCTTAGCTCAATTTTCAGAGCTAAATTACATGAAGAGGGCAAATACATAATGAAAATATATTGCAAAGTTGTTTTATTATGCATAACTAAGCATTTTATTTAAAAATATCAGTGTTTACTGTCCCTTTAGGAAACGTTGCTGTTGTTTAAATGTAAGCTGCAGTATTGACTTTGTACATCCTACTAACCTCACTGCCTGATAAGGATAGCTACCTCTGCTTTATTGGACACCTCAGTGCGACAGAAAAAAAAACGTTTGTTTACTGAGGACAGGTTGCATTAAAAATTAATACATTTTGAAATGCCCTAGTTTACATGAAACAAAGAAGAAAAGTGGACTATAAAGTACCTTTAATGTCCCTTTAAGTATTGGTTGTAACAAAGTTAAACATAAAATGCTAAAACAAATAATTTCAGGTAATTTTATAGTTTGTTTTTTCCTTATCTAATATAACTTGGCATCTGCCTTTTCTTACCTGTATAGGTGATACGGCAGCGGCAGGTGCAGTTCTGACAGGGATACCACTTAAAGGACTGCGTGGAACCGTATGAACTGGTATGTTCTGACTAACACTACCTAGGTGAGAAATGGAGTTTGCATTAAAAAGTTATAAGGGATCAGATATATGAGGTATCGGGTATTAGAAGAAAAAAAAAAGGCACGCAAAGGGCTTTACTATACATTTCTTAATATGTGTATGTATGTGTGTGTATATATATGTGTGTGTGTGTGTGTGTGTGTGTTTATATGTGTGTGCACATGTACTTTTGTATTTATATGTGTATATATGTATTTACAGACATACATACACATATAAATACATACATATATAGACATATATAAGTGGATTGGAGCCCTTTGCAGTCAAGTAGCTGAAAACATGTAAAATCATTTATGCAATATTTATTTTTAATAGAGTGTTTAACTATGTATTTACTGTAAATATTCCAATGTTCTTCACATAAGGGAGTATGTTCTAAGTATTGTTAAATAGATATTCCTATATATCTGTACCTATATATAATTATATAGATAAATATAAATTATTTGTATTTAATTATTTAACTAAAATTCCATTTTATATATATATATATATATACCTACATGTA
>CAJPDP010210760.1:0-13048 GCA_905336975.1 Bombina variegata variegata | reverse complement strand
CCTGAGATCCCACCACCGCCAAAAAGAACGTCCACGAAGGCCTGACAGCAGCCGCCGCCTGGATGAAGGACAACCGGCTCAAACTGAACACAGACAAAACCGATACGGTGTGGATATTTTGCAATGTGTATGGGCCAAATGTCCTTGATATAAAATTCTGGAATATGTAAAAAAAAAAAAAAAAGAATTAGTTACATATATTGGCCAAATGTGGTATTAGCAGGTGACTTCAATATGACATATCCAGAGATGGATAGGTTTAGACTAAAACGTCTGCGCATTTTAGAGAGGCTACATTTTTTAGGGATTTTTGTAGAATATTGAAATTAAAGGACATTTGGCGCATAAACCACCCTGATTTACGTAATTTCTCTTGTGAATCTAAAACACATAAAAATTTCTCTAGAATAGAACTTTTTTAATAAAAGAATAAAAGCTGTCATTGGATTCTACTACAGAGTTTTCAGATTTCTTATTATCAGATCATGCTATAATCAGTCTTAAATTCAACTCTCTGCGACAGGAGAATAATAAGGTAAATGTATTTTATTTTCCCAGATATATGGTTAATAATGACCGATTTGCAAAATGGCTAGTAGAAAAATGGCGTGAATACTATAAAAATAACACAAATTATCTACAAAACATAGAAATATTCTGGGAAGCCTGAAAGGCTGTTCTCAGAGGGGAAATAAAATCACATATGATCAAAATTAAGAAAAAAAGTAAAATGAAGGAAATCCAACTTGCAAATCAGGTTAAAAATAAATCTGAGCTCCCCTAATTTATCAAATTGGGATAAGTATATACAAGCCAAGAGCGAGAGATGTTTTGAAAGAAAAATGGTCTTTAGAAGATCTCAAAAATAGGGCATTGTATCAAGGCCAGCAGGGGGTCTCAGCTAAACATTTGGCTAGACTTATTAAGTTTAGGAAAAATAATAAATTGATATCAGCAATTAAAAAAGATAATATGAATTTTACAGCCTCTTCTGAAATTAGAAAGACATTTTTTTATTATTATCGGGAGATATATTCACCAGAAAATGTTAATAAATATGAAAAGGAAGGTTTTTAGCAGAAAATTACTTTACCACAAATTCATAGAGAGGATCTACATTCAATCAATTTACCAATTACCATTGAAGAGGTTGATAAGGTCATTAAGATGTTAAAAAATAATAAAGCTCCCGGGCCAGACTGTTTAACTGCAGAATTTTATAAAATCCTAAAAGCAGACATCCCAGCAACTTTAGTAAATATATATAATTTATATTTCTATAAAAACAAAATGAATTATTTGTATTTTATAGACTCAATAATATTGCTAATACATAAAAAAGGGAAAGATCCTCAGGAATTGGGTGCATATAGACCAATATCTCTTTTGAACAATGACTATAAAATCTTAATGGCTATTGTTGCGGAAAGACTCAAAAAAGTATTGGGTACTCTAATAAATCAGGATCAGGCTGGATTCATGCCGGGTAGAAAATCAGTTCGCAACATGAGAGAGGTGCTCAAAACTCTAGATTATTATAACAACAAAATAGAACAGAACATTAAATATAAGAAGAATATGGCTTTGGTCACATTAGATGCTAAAAAAGCCTTTGATGCAATTATATGGGATCACTTGTTTCAATTTTTTAGGATTTTCTGGTAGTATGGTCAAAATGATCCAGTTAATATATAATGAACCTAGATCGTAGCTATTAATTAATGGAGAGTTGTCTCAGTATATTATATTACGTAAGGGTGCGCGTCAGGGGTGCCCTTTATCGCCTCTATTATTCAATATATGCTTAGAGCCCCTGGCAGTATGGCTAAGGCAAGAAATTAAGGGAATTAGATTAGGGAATCAAAATTTGGTATTATCTCTGTACCCAGATGACCTTATTCTATACTTAAGTTATACATCCATCTATTTTCCTCAGGTCTTGCAGTTGATAAATTCATATAGCTCTTTTTCGGGCTGTAGAATAAACATGGCAAAATCTGAAATTGTATGGAAACATAATACTTCAGATAGTTATTCTTTACATCAGTTTAAAGAAGGTAAACATATTAAATATCTGGGGGTTATCTTAAAGTGAAGGTAAACTTACCTTCTATTCGATCGAGTATTCGATTTTTTGGCCCCAATCAATAGGAGTTTAATTCATATTTTTTTTCCAGTCTTACTGTAAACCAAGATATCGACGCGTTACAAATTCAACTGGATTTTTTTTTTTTTTTTTAGTCTTGATGACGTTTTTAGCTTGGCCAATTGAAAATCAGGCCGTCCAAGGAGGCGGATGACGGCCGCCTAAAGGAGAGATTTTCAATTGAAGAAAATAAAAACGTTATCAAGAATAATTTTTTTAAAAGAAAAACAGGTCGAATTTATAAAGCGCCGATAACTATTTATAAAGGCAATAACTTTGCTTAAAATAAAATTGAAAGAAATTGATTAATTAAACTCCTATTGATTGTGGCCAAAAAACAAAATACTCTATCGAATATAAGGTAAGTTTACCTTCACTTTAAGTAGAAATCCGAAGGAATGGGTATTGTCTTCCAAAATATTTCAAATGCGCTAAATAAATGGTCTTTGTATCTGTTATCACTTTCAGCAAAAATTAGGATTTTAAAGACGATTATCTTCCCTTGATTATTATTTCTTTTACAAAATCTGCCTTTGTTTATTACAAAGAGAGAAATTCTTAGATTCAATGCCCCTGCTCTTTTTTTATGGAATAAGAAGAAACCTTGAGTTGCTATGGACATGCTAATTCATCTTAAAAAGTTTGGTGGATTTTCTTTACCTAGTTTTAATTATTATAATTGTATTTCTATGATTACATTTGCGATTGATTGACTTACGGAAGTAAACTATGTAACATCTTTGGATATTGAATCAAACATAGTAGCTCCATTTAACTTAAAAGCCTTACTACATTGCCCACCTGCTAGACTGCCTAGTCCAGTCCATAGCTTGATAACTTTTGTAAATATTATAATAGCCTGGCAGAAATACTGGGACATTACGGGTCATGATTATAGGGTATCTCAATATCTTCCTTAGTAGGAAATCAAGATTTTTCTCCAGGTCTATATAATAGCATATTCAGAGAATGGCAATTAAAGGGAATTGTACACCCAACTTAAACAGGATGGTACAGAGACAATCCAATCTTATGAAAACTTATCTCTGAAATTTACATTACCATCAAGGAACTTTTATGCATATCTTCAAGTTAGAAATTATTATATGCAGATACAACGGATGCATAGCTTTGCCTGGGGTTCACAGGATATGCTTAAAGGGATTCAATTATATATGCTAGGTATACGCTCAATCTCTTTCTGGTATAAATCCCTACTTAGTTGGATTTGGCAAACAAATACTACAAAACTGAAAGATTCATGGATGAAATTTTTCCCATTGATTACAGAGAATGTCATTATGAAGATTATTAGACTTGCGGAGAAGGCCACAAAATCAGTACGTTTGAGGAAATCTCAATTTAAATTAGTTAACAATTATTATTTGACTCCGTATAGAATTTTTAAGTGGGGGGGGTGGAGCCGGTAGCGGTTAAGATGGCCGCATAAACTCCGAGCTCCGAGTAAGCCTATATCAAATAGAGGCATAAATGACATAATACTCTGGCTTAATATCTTTAAAATTGTATCCGAAGACGGCTCAGAGCTAGGTCACTTTCTGTAATAACTGAAATCACAATCCGCTATATGTTGCTATCTCTAAATATGTAAATAAACAGTTAGAAATACATCTTGTTATAGCTTCTCAGGAACTGGGTAAACGTTAAAGATAAGCTGTTATTTGTGTCACAGAGGTAACCAAGAATGAAGCTGTCGGGTTAACTCCGTGACTTACTTTTGCCTATGCCTGACAGGGTGTATAAACACTATGAATTTATACACAACAGCCGGGAAGGTGAGTGTACCCGTCTTACTTGAATAATATGCTAAAGTACTCACTCCGAGAATGCAGGCTGATATTGCAGGCTGTGTCTAGTGAAGTCTGTACACCATGCTGGATAAGACAAACAGTGAGGCTGGAGTGGTTCCTGCAGATTCTAAGCCAAGCTGGAACAGAAGAGTTGCTGGCTGCGTCCGTGAGCCACACTGAGAGAGTGAGAGACTCTGGGTCCATAGCTGATGACGTGAGCAACCCGATCGTGACAGCCTGGAGGATTCAGCAGTAAACTGTGCAGGGTACAAAGAAGTTCCGAAGAGCAGCTCTAGTACTCAGTGATTCAGACTAGCAATAGGAAGGATCAACTCCAATAAGCCAGCAAGGTAGATACTGAAGGGCGGCCTTAAATAGGGAGGAAGGTGCATAGTTAAAGGAACAGTACCATAAAACACGAAGGTCCAGCAATACCTTACATAAGTCTCCCCCCCCCCCCCACTGCAAGGTTTCAGGGCCGAGGCCGGTCCGGGTACCATCTGTGGAAAAGAAACAACAGCCGAGGAGCAAAGATATTAGAAGCAGGTTCCCAGGTGTCATCCTCATGGCCATAGCCTTTCCAATGTACAAGGTAAAACAATTTACAATAAAGTATGCGAGAATCCATGATACTTTGTACTTCATACTGGATGTCAGGAACAGTTCCGTAGGTGGCATCTCAGGAGGCAGCTGAGGAAGTGTCCGAGGTACAAGGTTTGATCAAAGAGACGTGGAAAGTGGGGTGGACCTTGATATTCGGAGGCAATTTCAAAGTGACTGTGAGTTTTTTTTTTATGGATGTGATAGGGTATGGTCCAATGAACAATCTTCCCAGTTTTTTACTAGGGTAACGGAGTCTTAAATTCTTTGTTGATAGCCATACCAATTGTCCAACCGCGTACTCAGGACTTTTCCTGTGACGGAGATTATAGTATCTTTGTTGTGTAGATTGTGCTTCCAGTATGTGCTGTCTGACAGAAGTGAAGATCTTAGAGATGTCATTAACAAGGTCGTTCACTTGTGGACATTGCGTATCCAATTTGGGTAGGAGATCAAAACGTGGATGCAAACCATAATTGATAAAGAATGGGCTGTAGCCAGTGGATGAATTAACATGGTTGTTGTATGCAAATTCGGCTAAAGGTAAATACATTGCCCAAGATTCTTGTTGTTGAGAACAGAAACAACGCAGATACTGTTCTATCCACTGGTTAACTCGCTCAGTCTGTCCATTTGTTTGGGGGTGGAATGAAGTACTGAGCTTTTGTTCCATATGTAATGCTTCACAGAGGTGTTTCCAAAATTTGAAAGTAAATTGTGTGCCTCTGTCACTCAACACAGAAAGTGGTATACCGTGGAGGCGTAAAACCTCCTTTATGAACAATTCACTGGTGATTTTGGAGGTAGGCAAACCAGAGACAGGAATGAAATGTGCCATCTTAGAAAAGAGATCGGTGACAACGTATATAGTAGTGTAGGACAGAGATGCTGGGAGATCCACAATGAAATCCATAGAAACCAACTGCCAAGGACCGTGAGGAACCTGGAGAGGTTGGAGGAGACCCATTGAGTGTTGGCATGAGTGTTTTGAAGTAGCACAAATGTCACACTTGGTCAGGTAGTTCTTTACTGAATTGAACATACCGGGCCACCAATAGCTCCTACTAATTAATTCCAAGGTCTTATTGGTTCCCATATGTCCAGCAAGGGGGGACTCATGCAATTATTTGAGTACAGAATGTTGTAGTGAAGGTGGCACATAGAGTTTTCCTTTCATGTAGAAGAGTCCATCTGTATGTTGATCTAATTGGTCAACATGTTTAGTATCATCCATAGATTGTGCCACTTTATTTGTGAGGTGAGGTTGGTCAGTATGCCTATGAAATTATGTTTCAGAATGACTGTAGAAGGAGTTCTGTTTATTAGCACTTTGTTATCCATGCGGGTGAGGGCATCCGCCTTCCCATTCTTTGCCCCTGGTCTGTAGCAGATTGTGAATCGGAACCTGGAAAAGTACAAACTCCAACGAAACTGTCTAGATGAGAGAGTCCTGTTGGATTGTAGATACTGAAAATTTTTATAATCCATGTAGACGATAATCGGATGAGTGGCTCCTTCCAGAAGATGTCGCCATTGATCAAAGGAGCATTTAATAGCCAACAGTTCTTTTTCGCCAACCGGATAATTCAACTCAGCAGGTTGCATGAGTCTAGAAAAATATGCCACAGGATGCATAGGTTCCCTAAACGATTTCTTCTGGGAAAGAATGGCACCTACGTCGTAATCTGAAGCATCTACCTCGAGCATGAATTGTTTATCCAAGTCAGGAAATCGAAGTATGGGTGCAGAAGAAAATTTGGATTTTAACAGGTCAAAGACTGCCTGAGTGGAAGTTGTCCACTTAAAGGTGGAATCCAGTTTAGTTCGAAAACCCTAAAAACCGTTGAACATCCTTTTTTGAAGTGGGGATTGGCCAATCCAATATAGCTTGGACCTTATTGTTTTCCATGCTGATTCCATGGGGAGTAATATGGTAACCTAGAAATGTGATATCCTGGGAGTAGAAAATACATTTCTCTAACTTGGTGTATAATCTATGTTCCCTCAACCTGGTTAACACATTTTTAACATGCATCTTATGTTCATCTGGGTTTTGGGAGAAGATCAAAATATCGTCTAAATAGACAACGATGTATACATTCAGAATGTCTCTGAAAATGTTGTTGATGAGACATTGGAATGTAGCAGGAGCATTACATAAACCGAAAGGCATTCCTGTATATTCAAACAGGCCATATCTGGTCCTGAAAGCAGTAAGCCATTCGTCTCCAGCTCTTACTCTAATAAGATTGTATGCACCTCTGAGATCCAACTTGGTGAAAATCGAGGCACCACGTAATCTTTCTATTAACTCAGGGATAAGGGGGAGCGGATACCTATTCTTTTTGTGCGTCTGTTGAGCTCTCTATAATCCACGATAGGGCGTAAAGAACCATCTTTGTTAGTGACAAAGAAGATGCCGGTTCCGGCTGGGGATGTACTGGGCCTAATGTATACCTTTCTCAAGTTCTCATCAATGTAACTTTTTAGATGTTCTAGCTCAGGTTTGGAAAGAAGGTAGATATGCCCAAAAGAAATAGAGACTCCAGACAGTAAATCAATGGGGCAATCATAAGCCCTGTGGGGGGGGGGGGCAGAGTCTCTGCTTCCTTTTTATTGAAGGCATCAGAGAATTGTGTGTAATGTGTAGGTAAAATACATTCAGTTACCTGTGAAATGGTAGCATTAATGTTACAAGCCCCCTCAGGAAGAGGTGTGGGGAAATTGAGACTAAGAGTCGTCCATTTAATACAGGGTGTGCCCGTAACCAATTTATACCCAGTATAAGGTCAAACATAGGTAAAGATATTATGTCAAAAAATAATTTGTCAGAATAACCCATGTCAGTAATAAGATGAAGTATGGTAGTTTGATGTGTGACTGGACCTGATGTAAGTAAATTACCATCAATGACTTTGACAGAGACAGGATTTTGCTTAGTGACAAGTGGTATTTTATTTCTCTTCACAAAACCCAATTGCATAAAGTTTCCATAAGATCCTGTGTCGATAATGGCAGTGGCCTTAATCTTGTGATGCTCCCACTGTAAGAGAAGAGGCAGAGTTATATAAGGGATTGTGGTAGTTTCAATTATAGAATTGAGATGGAGATTGGATGTCTTACCCATCTTTTGTTTGGATAGAACGGGGCACTCCTTAACCACATGTGCAGGGGATGCACAGTACATGCATAAGTTTAGATTCTTCCTTCTGGTCTTCTCCTGGGGTGTTAAAGGACCTTTTATAAAACCAATTTACATTGGTTGTCCAGAATCCTTGCCAAGGTAGGTGAGAGAAGATAAATATTTTCTGGCAGAATTAGCCCTTTCAGAGCGCCTTTCCCTTAGGCACCTGTCAATATTAATAGATAGACTGTACAATTCCTCAAGATTGTCTTGAATGCCGGTACGAGAAAGCTCATCCTTAATCTCCTCCGACAACCCCAAACGGAATTGATTTTTTAATGAAACATGATTCCACATAGAATCAGTGGCTGCAATTTTAAATTGAGTAATATATGACTCCACTGGATTCTTCTGCTGTCTTAGAGATCTAAGAGAGTTTTCAGCAGAGATCTGCTTAAAGGGATCGTCATACAGGACAGACATCTCAGAAAAAAATCCATCTAAGGAACCTAGGATTGAAGTCTGCTGTTCGTAGAAAGAGTCAGCCCAGGCCCTAGGCTCTCCTCTGAGATAAGACATCACTGTCAAGACCCTTATCCTGTCTGTAGGATAGGTCTTGGGCTTTAATTCAAACAATAGCATAAAAGAATTCCTGAACTCCCTAAACTGGGAGAAATTACTAGTAAATTTTTCTGGTGGTGATACTAGTGGTTCTGGGTGAGTATCTGTAGGTAGTGTTTTAGATGCAAGTACCTCCCTTAGGCAGGCTTTTAGGGCCTGATTCTCCACCTGTAACTCATGAAACGAGTTAGTTAAAATGTCCATCCTATCAGATAGACTTTGTATCTGATTTGTGATAAGAGTAGGATCCATTATATAGGATAGGTTAACTATAATTATGTTTAAGGTCTATAGTGAGTATATGGTAAACTCCTAGACCTATATGAGGCTGGCTTATTATGTAATAGCTGAAATCACAATCCGCTATATGTTGCTATCTCTAAATATGTACATAAACAGTTAGAAATACATCTTGTTATAGCTTCTCAGGAACTGGGTAAAGGTTAAAGATAAGCTGTTATTTGTGTCACAGAGGTAACCAAGAATGAAGCTGTGGGGTTAACTCCGTGACTTACTTTTGCCTATGCCTGACAGGGTGTACAAACACTATGAATTTATACACAACAGCAGGGAAGGAGAGTGTACCCATCTTACTTGAATAATATGCTGAAGTACTCACTCCGAGAATGCAAGCTGCTATTGGAGGCTGTGTTTAGTGAAGTCTGTACACCATACTGGATAAGACAAATAGTGAGGCTGGAGTGGTTCCTGCAGATTCTAAGCCAAGCTGGAACAGAAGAGTTGCTGGCTGCGTCCGTGAGCCACACTGAGAGAGTGAGAGACTCCGGGTCCATAGCTGATGACGTGAGCAACCCGATCGTGACAGCCTGGAGGATTCAGCAGTAAACTGTGCAGGGTACAAGGAAGTTCCGAAGAGCAGCTCTAGTACTCAGTGAGTCAGACTAGCAATAGGAAGGATCAACTTCAATAAGCCAGCAAGGTAGATACTGAAGGGCGGCCTTAAATAGGGAGGAAGGTGCATAGTTAAAGGAACAGTACCATAAAACACAAAGGTCCAGCAATACCTTACACTTTCCATAAGCGACATCAAGGAATTTGAGAGACATACGGCGTGACTGAGCAGCCGGATAAATATTGGAGGTGCGTGGCCATAATGGCGGAGTAAAAAAAAAATGGGACTGATCACGAAAGGGGATCTCCCTCACCGCACGCAGTGTGCAACTCACCACCGGAGGGGACCGGAACCCATTGCAGGCACCTCGATGAGCAGTGGTGATTCACCCATGGAGGATTGAAGGTACATGCAGGGTGATCTTAAAACTAGCCTCAACTACATGTGGGGTTCACTATAGGTGGTGCGAGTGCTGGCTCCATAGATACTTACAAGGTACCACATGAAGAATACCATATAAAGGATTATATTTGACTGGCAAGCAAATATTTACCACGGTGCATGGGAGCCCTAATTAGGCAAAGGGGAAATTATAGGCCTTTAAAGGTTTTTCTTGAACACGGTCAAAAGAATCAGTAAATAGATAAGGGGGCCTTGTACAGAAATACACATGCATATGAATCACAATAAATAGACACAGGCCTAATGCAGGCCTATTGACTTTGTTAATGCACAATAGTGCGAAATCAGTTTGAGTCACATGGTGCAACTCTCACGGCCCATAACTTAAGGCCACAACCTATACCATTCTTCTTAACGACTACCTGCTTGGTCACAAACAGTTGCCTTTAAACTTGAATAATACCTCCAGAACGTTGTTCCTGTCACGGATGATGTGAACTTTGGGGCAATTACCATATTACAGACGGCCTTAAGCAACCAAATGGCATCAAGGAGAAATACCAAAGTGGACAAATCGTCTAAGCCTCCGATAAACAAAAGCTCCTCAGTTGCTTCCTACTTTAACACATCAGACGGCACTAACATGTCGGCCCCTCAGACATCCCTACCAGCAACAAAATCTCCAGAGTCACCCTGCCCCTATGGATACTCAATCACCAGAAATGGTTCAAATACCCACGACTTTACTATCTACCTTACCATCTAAGCAGGATATCGTGGACATTGTACGCACCTGCATCCGTGAAGAACTGGTAGACTTAAAACAGGATATTACTGCAATAGGGTTCAGAGTAGAAGCCATGTAAGATAGTAATGATACCATGAGAGAAGAAGTCGACGGCCTTCAATCTCAAGTAGACACATTTACCTCTACTATTTAGACCCTACACTCCAAAATCGAAGATCTGGAGAATAGAAGCAGGAGGAAGGGGGGTACCTGAATTGGTCCTGCCTAAAGACTTGCCTACCTATCTACCCGCTCTGTTTAACCACCTTAGGGGTAATACTTCTAAAGAAGAAATTCCATGGGATAGGGCGCATAGAGCCCTGGGAGCTAGACCCCCAGACTCTGCCCCTCCCAGAGATATTATCATCAAATTCAAGAATTACAGGGACAAGGAGGAACTCCTCAATCACTCATGGAAAAATCAGCTGATTAGATTTCGGGGTACAGTAATACAATTTTATGCAGACCTTTCACAAATAACTTTGCAAAAGCGCAAGGAGTTTTCTCCTCTAACACAACTCTTGCGTAACAAACACATCTCGTATAGATGGGGTTTCCCCACTCACCTACTAGTTATTCATGAGGATAGAAGGATAATATGTGACAACATATCAGAAGCACCAAATTTTTGTAACATTCTGAACTTGGATCCGCCGGACCTAACCACATTAGCTACATCAGGGTCTTCTGGCAATGCCCAACCATGAACTCGCAACACTTGGTCTCTCACCCCAGCCAAAACACGGAGACGATCCTCGTCCATACAAGATCCGGAGACTGGATTACAGGATTCATCGAAACCCAGATCACCTCGTTCTTAACACAGTTTTCTGACCCTCACCCACCTATACTACTGTTTGATGACATGGAGAACTCTAAACACACCTACGGGTACATGCATACCTACCCGTGAGTACCGTACCTTGCCCGGATCCTCAAACTTGTGAGTATGATTACAGTAACTGTTACTTTGAGACACATAAGGGGATATCCACGAGGCCTTATTTCTAATACTGAGGATGGCCTAACTTTAAAAGTTGGACATCATGAGCACCATGAACATTAAGGTTGTGTTAAATGTTTGCCGTAAAATTTAAGATAGTGAATTGAGCTCTAATTCTATATACCGACAAAGCCACTATATTATTAATTGTGAGCTTACATTTATTTCACTCTATTGCTCTCTTTTTCCCTTTTTTTTATACATTGGTGTAAAAGGCGATATTTTTGCCTTCACTAATGGCTCGAATACTTCAATCTAACAATGTTTCCTGGCTAGACAGACTAGGACCTGAATGTTATCGTTATTGTTATAGTTATTTATGTTATGTTGCTAAATACAAGTTTATGATACTGTTTTGTGACACATTTTTGCATTACCGCTCAAAATATGTTCAATCTATGCGTAAGGAGTATATGATAAAAAGGCTTCTGTTTGCTGTTCCCTATACATTGACCTGATGACCACAAAACAAAACAAAATTTCCCTCACTATCCTAACTCAAAATGTCAAAGGGTTTCAATCTCCATGCAAAAGATCCAAAGCACTGTCAGATCTTTACAAGAAAAAAGCAGATATTCTCTTCTTGCAAGAAACACACTTCAAGAAATCACAAATCCCCAGATATTTTGGTAAACATTACACTCAACATTTCCACAACGCAGCATCAGTTAAACGCTGCGGAGTTAGTATTCTGCTTCGCAATCATGTCCCATTCACTGTATCGCAGATAGCTAAAGATAACGAGGGTAGATATTTAGGAATTGTGGGGATAATGTATGGTAGACCAATCACATTGATCAATATTTTTGCCCCTAATGTTCAACATATGCCTTTTTTAAAACAATGTTCTGGAAATTACTAGATGTCTCTAAGGGTCCGATCTTTTTTGGAGGAGACTTTAATTTCCCTTTTCCACCTTCGGTAGACACTTCCAACCCACAACCCAGAATCCCGAAATGCACAACATCATACCTGTGGAAAGCATTGAATGGCTATAACTTGTATGATGTATGGCGGTTTACACCCCTCCACAAGAGACTATACTTTTTTCACATCCCTCACAATCTTATAGCAGAATAGATTATATTTTGACTAACCAAATAGGTCTCTCCCTTATCACCAACTCTTCTATCATCCCTACATCCTGGTCCGACCACTCTGCAGTATCTGTACATATTGCATGGCCCAATACTCCCACCAATCCTTATCAATGGAGACTTGACAAATCATTACTATCACATCAACCCTTTGTAGAACATCTCTCCAAAGTAATGGAAGAACACTTCCAGATTAATAAAGACTCAGTAGATGACTCTTTTGTGGTTTGGGAAGCACATAAATGAGAGTTTATCAAATATAAAGCCCAAATCCAAATAACCTCTAGACAACACTATTCTAAACTGACTTCTGACCTGGCACACCTAGACTATCTACATAAGAAGGACCCCAAAAATACTATTATTTTGAAAGAAATAGTGTCAGGGTGCCAGGAATCAGACTGAGACGAGAAGTGCAAAAATAATCACACCTTTATTAATAGCAAAAAATAATAAAAAGTCCAAAAGTCAAATAACAAGCCAGGAGTCAAAACCAGAGCTGGTAGTCAGACGAGCCGAGTCAGGAGCCAAAGCGAATAGTCAGACGAGCCGGAATCAGGAACAAGGAAAACAGCAGAGTCAGGAACAAGCCAGGGATCAGGAA
>CAJPDP010210745.1:0-10223 GCA_905336975.1 Bombina variegata variegata | reverse complement strand
TGCAAGTGACACCATCCAAGATGGCGCCCCTTGCATTCTGATTGGCTGAAAGATTTCAATCAGCCAATAGGATTAGATCTGCTAAAATCCTATTGGCTGTTTTAATCAGCCAATAGGATTTGAGTAGCTCTCATTCTATTGGCTGATTTGAATTTGAAGAATTCAGCCAATAGGAATTCAAGGAACGCCATCTTTAATCGCATACCTTGAATTCACTATCCAGTGTATGGCAGCGATCATACGAAGAGGATCCTCCACGCTCCATGGCTCCGTGGTCACCGGTCTTCAGTTCCAGGGTCGCCGGTCTTCAGCTCCGCTCTGCGCCGGATGTTCCTGGAAGAAGAAAGAAGAGATTGCCGATTGGAAGAAGACTTCACCGCATGGGACAGGACCTTCTCCGCCGGACTTCAGGAACGGTGAGTACCAACCTGGGGGTTAGGTTAGGTGTTTTTAAAAAAAAAAATTTTTTTTTATTTAGATTAGGGTGGACATTTTGTAAAAGAGCTAAATGCCCTTTTAAAGGCAATGCCCAACAAATGCCCTTTTCAGGGCAATGGGTAGTTTAGGTTTTTTAGTCTTAGTTTTTTTATTTTGGGGGGTTTAGTGGGTGGGAGGTTTTACTGTTAGGGGGGATTTTTTGTGTATTTTTAATGTAAAAGAGCTGTTTATCTTGGGGCAATGCCCTGCAAAAAGCCCTTTTATGGGCTACTGTTTTATTAGTAAAGTATAGGGTGTTTTTATTTTTGGGGGGCTTTTTTATTTTCATAGGGATTAGGTATAGTTTTTTAAACTTTCGTAATTTGTTTTTTTATGTTCTGTAATGTTAGCCTTTTTTATTTTTTGAAATCGTAGCTTTTTTTATTTTTTGTAACTTCAGCTTAATTTAAATTTAGGTTTATTTTTTTAAGATTAGGGATGGGCAACAAAAGAGCTGAATTCCCTTTTAAGGGCAATGCCCATACAAATGTCCTTTTCAGGGCAATGGATACTTTAGTTTTTTAGTGTTAGTTTTATTTATTTTGGGGGTTTGGTGGGTGGTGGGTTTTACTGTTAGGGGGGATACTTAGATTTTTTTGGTAACTGCAAAAGAGCTGTTTAACTTAGGGCAATGCACTATAAAAAGCCCTTTTAAGGGCTATTGGTAGTTTAGCATTAGATTAGGGGGTGTTTTTATTTGGGGGGGGAGCTTTTTAATTTTTATAGGGATTAGGTTTAATATTTTTATTTTTGATAATTTGTTTATTTTTTTCTGTAGTTCAATTTTTTTATTTTTTTATTAACAACACATAGACTGCCCTCTGGGCAGGCTTACCAACAAGTGTGTATATATATATATATATATATATATACATACATACATACACACACACACACACACACACACACACACACACATCCATACATCCATATACATGCATACACACACACATATACAGTGCATATATACATACACACACATTTATAACTGCATACACACATATACAGTAAATTTATACATACATGGGACTTCCGGTGGGCGGGGCGATGGGGAAGCAGCAGCTTAACGGAGCTCCGCATTCAGCTTGCCAAAAAAACCTGCAAACACTGCCTTCCCTGTCGTCCCCGTGCCTATTTCTTGCCAGGGCTGTGGTTTGGCTTGCCACAGGCGACTCCTGGCCGAATCCCTTGCACGCAGGACGAAGGTAACAGTCCTGGTCTTCGGAAGGGGTGCTGAAGAAGAAGCATGGACGAGGGCCCCATTTTGGGAGAGTGCTTTTGGAGTTTCCCCTCGTGGCCTGTGCCTTGGATGAGATCCTTTACACAGCGCAACAGCTTTGATGCAGTGATCGTGTCCTGCTTTGTAAGCTTCTGAGTGAGACACTGAGGGTGGCACTATATCCATCAAACCATCGTCAAGGTACTGTGCAGAGGGCTGCCATTTATGGAACACAGCTCTTCCAATTACTAGTGCAAACTTATGCCGCAAGATTTCATAAACATCTTCAAGGATACTAATATAGCCACTCGACATAGAGGCCTATTTCTATCTGACTCTTTTTATTGGGGGAAAGTATAAGCCTAGTTCACCTCAGCTGCCTGAACTGTGTATCTATACTTCTTTTGAAAAGACTTTCTAAAACTTTTTGAATAGTTGTCTGCATATTTTCACTTCATTATACTACGCAAAGGGTGTGTAAGGAGACAGGAGTGTGTTAATAACTGTTTGTGCATTGGCCTGCATTCTCACTGCTTGGGCACATTTCAGTACTGTTCCTTTCCACTTCCCCATTACTTTCAGTAAAGCTACTCCTCTGAATAGAGCAACAGCACCATCTAGTGACCTATACTCATTGCTGCAGTCAAGTGAATCCTATTTATTTGTTCTATGAAAGTTGACGAATATTTCCACGGGCTACCCCCGCCTATAAAAGACACCATGAGTCACAGATCAAAAAATCAGGACAGAAGGCAAAAAAACGCCATAGATGTTCATGCAAATGCCTCACTACTAGAAAATGAGGGAAGCTCCTCAGCAGATCATACATCTCTGCTTCAAGATCTCAAAGCTTTTTTGTTGCCAAAGATGGACATACTGCAGGCTGGGGTAGATACCTTGACTAGTGAGGTGAAATTGTTTTCAACACGAATGTCCGCTGCAGAGCAGAGAATCTCTGGAGTTGAAGACAGACAACAAGAAGCGGAAATTTCTTTAAAACACCTTTTGAAGCAGAACCAGCATTTACAAGACAAAGTGGAGGATTTAGAAAACCACAGCAGCCGGAACAACCTACGTATTGTGGGAGTTCCTGAATCCATCAAAGATAAAGATTTGCTAGATTTCGCAGCCTCCACCCTTCCTAAACTTCTTGGAATGCCTCAAGATTGCCTACCGTTGGACATTGAGAGATCACACCGCATAGGCCCAGACAGATACCTGGAAAATTCCAGGGAAAAACCTTGTCAAGTAATTTTTAAGTGCCTGAACTTCCAGGACAAGCTGGCTATTCTAAGAGCCTACAGATCAGCAAAAGAAGTCAAGTATGAGGATCGGCGTCTCTTGTTATTTCAGGACTTTTCGGTGGCGGTAACTAGGAGACGTAAAGACTTTGCATCAATCTGTTCCAGCCTCCATGAGCAGGGTAGATGGTTTGCCCTAATGTTCCCTGCCAAATTGAAAATCCAGACCACCTCAGCCCCTAGGATCTTCCTCAAGCCTGCGGCGGTGCAGGCCTACCTGTCTACAGAGAGGAGACAGGACAATGGCTGAGAGGCCACCACTAAGTGTTAATGTTTCATTTCTAGCATATCTTACATTCTAAAATGTATGCTGCTTTTCATCCACAGGGATTAGAACATTGGTTGCTTATATTCCTCACTGAACTTTTCTGCTTGGGCTGGGGGTCGAAGCGCTGTGGCACCGGAATGCTCTCAGGTCATAGAATTTGGCCATCTTTAAGCTTACCTGGTTGCAAATACAGCATTCACGGGGGCGCTGCAGTGCTTTTTCACCTGCCTCAATGTTTGACCTATATTGTACAGGGCACAGAGCCCTGAGGTTCTTTATGTTATTTTGTTATATATGTTATATTTTTGGGTTTACAGCATTGACCTTTTGGATTCTAGTTTGTCCTACTGTATCTCCTGCCTACCCTGGTGATAGTGAGTCCAGGGCCTATCATTCTATGTCTCAACCCATACCTTGTTATCAGGCTGTCAGCCTGCTATCCCCCTTTACGTGCGGGGCACTCATGATATTTCTGTACCTACTAGTTAGAATAGGTATCCCTCCTATATTCAGGGGTTTATATCTCCTTAGAACCTTAGCCTATTGGAAGCTTGCCCTCCCATATATGTTTCCTGACTATCCTGGCGTTTGTGGGTCTGTGACTTATCAGCATCTATCCCATCTCATAACTAGTCATAATATATTTGGCCTGTCATCCCCTTTCCTTATTAGAACACTCAAGGTAGATTTGGGTCCATTCCTTGGCAAAAATGTCCTTCTACCAGTCCTCCCTGTCCCAGGGTCTTCCCCTCCTATATATGTTAAAGGGCCTATGTTACTATGTGCATCATTTTCCTAGACAGGGGTTCACTCCTACCTCATTCTGTTATTGCCATTTTGCCTTACTGAGTTGGCTCTGTGTTACATATGTTCTTGCATTTTGGAGACTACTGTACTATTTAACCCATATCTTATTCTAATTTTCCCTTTTTTTCTTTTTTCTTAGCAGTTGCCATGTGTGTGCTCGGACGCCTCCGGACTCCCCCTCCTTCTTCGTGCCAGGTATCCCTGAAGGTTCACCATGCAACTCCTACACCTTTACACACCACCTTTTGTGAAAGGGATAGTCCCCTTTTTCAGATTCAAACTCCATATCCCCAATAGCTGTTGTCATGGCTCTTCCTATTAGGATAACTTCTTGGAATGTAGGTGGCATCATGTCCCCTGCAAAAAGAAGCATTATCTTACAGTATCTAAATTCCCTACATACTGATTTAGCCCTACTCCATGAGACTACATTGTCGACAGAGGAACATGAAAAATTGAAAATTCGCTGGATAGGTCAGATATTATATTCCCCGACTGAGGGTAGGAAGAGGGGGGTTGCCATTATGGTACGAAAGGGCCTTGCAGCGTCCTTTTCTCAAATTGAGATAGATCAGAAGGGTAGATATATTATTGCTCTCCTCCACGTCAACACTTTTTTTTTTTTTTTTAAACGTATATTCTTTTTATTTCAAATGTCACACAAACAAACATTGTACAACAACACAATTACATTGCTCTGAATACTTTTAATGGATATACAGCAGTTACGGGGAACGTCAGAGATTCTCATCTCAAAGGGAGGCAGTCTTTGTGGTACAAAAAAACTTCACATTCGTGCTAATGTCCTCGGCAATTCTTCAAACTAGAAAGTTCTTAAAGTTTACTTAGGACAGGATGCCTAAATTCTGGTATACAAGACTGCGTTGTGAATATAACAGTATTTATAGTTGGTACTATTAAATTGTGCCTAAACTCCAATATAATATTACAAGAGGTAAACACTAAACTTTGTGTAGTAAGACATAACCAAAAAGAAAAAAATACATATACACAAAACTACAAAAATACAAATACCTAAAATAAAATAAAGAACTAAAATAAATAACTAAGTGTACTCGAAAACTAATTGAGTTTTCCTACTGAACCTGCAAAATACTATGCCTGGTAGTGGAGTTGAGGGAAAGTGAGAGCTTTTGTGTCTGACAAACCCTACTGATTAACCTTGTACTTGAAGGATTCCCATAGTAGGAGCATATCATCGAAAAAGTCTGTTACCTACTTGAAGATAATGAAATCTTTCTAATGTGAGGTCTGAATTAACTCGTCTCCTCCATTCACTAATGGTGGGTATTTTGGTGGATTTCCAGTATCTGGGGATCATTTGTTTTGCTGCATTCAGCATAATTTGAAATAGTTGTCTACGTATTTTACCCGCTATCAGAGGAGCTTCTTGAAGAAGAATCAACTCCGGCTTTGGGCTCAGTTGTGTGTGTAATACAAGATTAATATCTTTAAAGGTCTCAAGCCAAAACTCATTTATAGGTGCGCACTCCCACCAGATATGCCTCATATGCCCCACTTGTTTGCATCCTCTCCAGCAGTCACCTGAGCTTTTTTTTAATATATGCCTCATCTGATGGTAGTTAAACTATGAGGCAAAGAACGGGAGAGAAATGGAATCAATTTGTTGTCTCGTTTTAAATTTGTTATTGTCTAATAAGTTATGAATCTGGATCAGAGCCGAGAACGAGGGATCTCTACTATACTCCACTTTGAGGCCTGGGGGGAATTCAGGGTTTAATAAAAGGTTCGTAAGTGGAGAGTGCACAGTCAATTTTTTTTTAAATGTTTTAAGAACAAACCACCACTCCTTCCATGTTTCGTTAGTTATGTAGGACTGGGAGATTGTCGGGCTTTTAAGAGCAAGTGCGTTCCAACACCTACTACCCATGTGATTTGTGCCTGCTAAAAATGTTTCTATCTGTACCCAACCTTTGGACTTTTCTCCCTCATGTCCACACCAATCTAGAACTCTTTGAAGAGATATCGCTATTTTATATGAGCTAAGGTGCGGGATGCAATTTATATAGTTGGTGATAAAAAGCTTTGAATTCTTCAGCAAATTTTATAGGTGTCCTCTATATGTCTACCTGAATTGTTTTTAACCGAATGAATGTATGTACGCAGTTGTCTTTGGGTGTTTTATCTGAAGAATTCTATTTAATTGGTCTCTTTTGGTGTTGAGGTTTTCTAGGATTTGAGCATCTGTTGGGGAGTTTTTGTGTAACCAGTCTAGATTGGTTATTTCTTTGGCTAATGAGACAAATTCTTCCCTCCTTTTTTAGTTATGAAGGCTTTAGCCTTGATAAGTTCACCCCTAATTGTGCATTTGTGGGCCTCCCACAGTGTTGAAGCATCAACATCGTGGGTGTCATTTAAAGAGAAATAGGATTTAATGTGTTTGGCCAGTGTTTTGACTTGGATTTTTTCTTTTAGTAGTGACTCATCCAATCTCCATTGGAAAGTTTTAAAGGGAGCTGAAGGCCAGGCTATTCTACAGGAGACTTGTGAGTGATCTGACCAAGTGGTGTGTGAGATGTTAGCTGCCTTCATATAGGAGAGGACCAGATGGTCCACAAAGATGTAATCTAATCTAGAGTAGCATCTATTCGGATTAGAGAAAAAGGTAAAATCTTTCCTCTGAGGATTTAAGTACCTCCAAGTGTCATGTACCCCCAGCAATTTAAGATTTTGCCAAATGTCCTTCAAATGTGGCGTTTTAATTCTTGTGTCCGCGTTAGTGCAATCTATCATGGGATTGAGAGGTACATTAAGGTCACCCGCCATAATCAAGGGGCCTTTAGCATGGGCTATGATAGAATTAGTGATGGATTTAATGAATTTGTTTTGAAGCTTGTTAGGGGCGTATACATTAACTAATGTAATTGGCTTGCCAAAGAGAAGACCGGAAATGCATAAGAATCTCCCTTCCCTGTCTCGTTCCACATGAATCTTAGTGAATGGGATGGACTTATGGATCAGTATGCTGACTCCATTAATTTTTTAGAGGGATTGGAGCTGTGGTAATTATGTGGGTAATGTGAGGAAAAATATCTAGGTATATCTTTATTTTTAAAGTGCGTTTCTTGGAGCATAAGAATATGGCCGCCCTTCCTTTGTAAATCTAATATAGCCATTCTATGTTTGCTAGGACAATTTAGCCCTTTTGTATTTTGTGTAATAATAACTAAATCCTGTTGAGTGTCCCTACTTATGGTTAACCTTTTTGAGAGGATCTATTTTAGCAGAATTTTTCAACTTCCCACATTTCCCTGAAATGGAGTCCGAGTACACTTGACTAAAAACAAACAAGATTACAAAAAACAAACCATTAATACATTTTCCAAATCCTGCAACAGGAAAGGATAGGAACATCATGTCAACACTAGGGAGAATAGTTCTCCCATCTGGATAAGAACATTTGTGTTTCTAGAGAAGGTAGAATATAAATACAAATGCTTATGGACAAAGTGAAGAGTCCATATGGGTCTATGACCCTGAACCTGTAAGAAAACTTATTAACACTAAAAATCTTTGTTAGTGATAAAAGTAAAACCTGATATTTAGCTGTACTAATGTATTACAGTAACAACAACCTGAACATCACATAATGGGCAATATCTTGAGGAGGTCCTCGAAGTGCTCATCCTGTAGGGAAAAATAGAGATATATATAATAAAGGATACGGCTTAACCAGGCTAGGATCAGCCTTTCTCGGACACAGGGTTTTGATTGTCTGTATTTTGTCTGCGGGTCTTTCTACGTTGCACTTGCTGCCATTCCTTCCTCTGTGGCAACGGGGCACTGCTAACCCTTGTGCCTTGCTTATCCTGTGCTTCATGATTCTTTTCCACTTCTGGAGGGGGAATGTCCAAGTCTTTGCAGGTCTTGAGAATGTCTCCTGTTGAGGAACATATGAAGCACCGACTCTTCCATATGATTATTAGATGAAAGGGGAATCCCCATCTATAAGGGATGCTCATTTTCCTATGAAGCAGAGTGAGAGGCCTAAGCTCCCCTCGTTTAGCAAGAGTTCTCTTTGAAAGATCCGCAAACAGTTGTATGTCTGCATTCTCAAACTTGACAGGTTGTTGTTCATGAGCAAGTCTCATTATATCCTCCTTAACCTGAAAGTTTGTGATGCGGACAATTACATCCCTAGGAGGCTGTGAATCCAGAGGCTTAGGGCGGAGGGCTCTGTGGGCCCTATCAATTTCAACTTTGGATGGTGATTCCGCATGTTTGAGGAAGTTAAAAAGATCCTGTAAGTATTGCTCCAAGTCAGAGGCTGGAATAGACTCAGGGATGCCTCTAATTCGAATGTTATGCCTCCTACTTCTGTTTTCTGCATCATCCATCTTTTCTTCTAGGTCTTGAATCACGTTGTTCTGTTTATGGATGATATTATGCAATTCTGATATTGCTGTAGCATGTGTGTCTTGGGTATTTTCCACTGCTTCTACCCTATGGCCTATTACTGACATTTGTTTTTTAAGGTCGCTTATTTCGTTTTTAATGCATTGTTTAACTTGTGATACTAGGGTAGAAAAGTCTCTTTTTGATGGAAGCGACTCAAATAGAGCTTTGGACACTGTTAAGGTATCCACTAAGGCTTCCGAATCTGACTCAGAGGAGGAGAATGCTGTGATAGATTTGGGGTCCTCCGTGGCCTCAATTGTAGTGGATTTGGCTTCCAAAGGTTTGAAGAAGCTGTTAACTGGAGGTGTTATGTGACTTCTCTGTTTAAGGCCGCTCCCCTTTCTGTTAGGCTTTTTAGGTGACATATTTATGTCTTGTGCTGTATTTGGTTCTATACTGTGTCACTTAGTGTGTACTTAATATACACGTGTATTTATGTTCAGGGTCAACTAATCTTGGTGTGCCTCTTAGCCTCTCAATACGGTGGGAGTTATTTTGATGAGGAAGGAAAAAAGCAAGTTGAGTCTATTACTTGTTGTCTTATATTTTATATCATCAGTTTCCCTGTTCTCCCAGACTTTAGCAAGAAGTTGCTACGGCCAGCAATAATGTAACATAATAGTTGATGCAGTTTTAAAAGTTTGCCATATTGCACAACATGCTTAATAAGCTTTATAAGGCGTGTATCCTGCTATGTTGCGCAGCAAACTCCCACAGGCTGTAGAACTGTGTTTTGCCCACTGTTATATTTCGGAAGCTTGCTTATTTATAGACTGTTGTGCTCCTGCTCTATGTTAGCATGGCTATTCATCTAGCCTGAGTTTGCCCTGTAACTGCGTGTGAGGAGCAGTTGCGCGTGTAGTGCACGAGTTCTCTGAGGCCTACTATGCCACCTCTATTATAGGGCCAATTATCTGTATACCAGCTCTGACCTCATTGGGTGCAACTGCGGGGCTTCTTACCTTCCCAACTGCTTTCGATACTCTGTTGTGGGTGTCACTGAGCCGTTAGGTCGGGACCCAGATGTTGAGGCCTGTGACGCTACGGTGTTTGTCTAGCACCTCGTGAGTGTGACCGGAAACTCCCGTACCTTCACATGGGGTTGTCTCTGTGTAGGCGACTCTGTACTGACCAAGTAAGCCACTTTTCTCTTGCTCTGTGACTTCTCATCCAGATTGGGCTCAGGAGCTCACTTAAGCCGCGGCCATCTCCTTGGCTGGCTAGCTCCGCTCCCCTCAACACTTTTACCTACACCATATGCAATATTTATGGCCCCAATGAGTACAACCCCTTATTTTGGACTAATTTAACAGCAAAATTGTCTGCATATAATGCCCCCATAATTATGGGGGGGACTTTAACTTGGCCCAGGCTCTCCCTTTGGATAGATTTAGAGACCCTGTCATTTCAACAAACGTAGAGGCATATGGCTAGACATAAACGAGAGGTGACTCTTATTAGCTCCTTTAAGGACACTTTGAATTTGTTGGATATATGGAGGGTGAGAAATCCAGATGGGAGGGATTTTACATGTTTATCAAAAACACATCACACCATGTCGCGAATTGACTATTTCCTAAGTTTCCCATTGCTAACATCACAGGTTCAGTCCACAAATATAAGACAGGTTACAATTTCGGACCATGCCCCAATCACTCTGGTGCTACAACCACTGCCCACCAAACCCCAGATTTCCCTCTTATCTTTATAG
>CAJPDP010210742.1:0-13455 GCA_905336975.1 Bombina variegata variegata | reverse complement strand
CGAATCTCCGAATTTAAAAAATTTGGCCGAATTTCGATTTGTTCCGAATCGAAACGCACATGTCTAATTGTGAGGTAAAATATCTTCCTTTTTTACATAGAGATGCTCAGGTGATATTTTCCTGTCAGCTTTTTATAGTTTATACTGCATCAGATTCAAGTGATTTAGCATATGAGTATTATGTCCCTTTAACCATATTTTAGATTTAGAATTAGTTTAATTCATAAGTTGTAATGAAGATGCACTTTAGCTTACTTTTTAATGTAGCGCTGAAATTCAATTACCCCGCAATCCAGCCGCCCACTTCAAAGCTTAACTGTTTTCCCATCGGTGTTCTATCCACAAAAAGAATTGTGTGAGTGTCGTGTGGCTGGAGCACCAATTGGAGAACAGTTCCAACTGTTAGCTCACAAAAATGAATGACTTTTCAAGTGGGCGGCCAGAGTGTGGAGTATTTCAGTTTCAGCGACTGGAATCTTAAAAAAAGAAAGTTATTTTGTTTTAGGAATAGTAGATTGCCCTATTTTTAGCACACCGCAGATCTCGCTGAAAAATGTCCCCGACATTTAAATCTCATCTCACGAATGTACTAACACTCAATTTTAATGTGTTGCCAGGTTCCTGGGAAAAGGTTTGTTGAGTGACAGAGACTACGAACATTGGCACAAACAAAGAAGAATCATGGACCCCGCTTTCAGCAGAACGTAAGTGCAGAGAGTCATCATGTGATAAATCACTGTACACTGGGAAAACCACTGTGCGTGCTTTTATTAGAGGGGCATGGAAGTCAGAATTAAACTCATGATTCAGATAGCACATCCAGTTTTTAAAATGTTTACTTTTATTATTAAAAAGATTGCTTTCTCCTGGTATACTTTATGTCATCTGTATTTGCAGTAATGTTTGTAACAATGTTTCAGATATAGTGCTCAAAACACCTGCACGCTTCTGAGCCTACCTCAGTATCTGCTTATGGAAAGGAACTAAGTTTCAACAATGAAAACCAAGAAAGAGTCTATGACAAGGCATATGTATGTAGCAACCAATCACTGGCTAGCTCCCAGTGGTGCATTTCTGCTGCTGAGGATATGTACATATGCTTATCATCAAAGAATTACAAGAGAACAAAGAAAACTTGATAATGGAAGTGAATTTAAAAGTATCTTAAAATAGTTTTTTGTTAATCCGATAGTTTAATTTTTTTACTTCTGTCACTTTGATGCTAATGACCAGAAATGTGTTGGCTGGAATGATTTTGTGATTTTCTATAGGGTTTATTTGTAACAGTTTTTGTGATAAAGCCACTAAAATTAGAGGATAAGAACTGGACATCACTTATACTCTTCCCCCTTTATATTTTACACTGCTAGAAAATTATTCTAAACATCAGCTCCCACATATTTTAAATAGTATTTTGTTATATCTAATGTGCATCAATTTGTATTATAAAGTTGTTGTTGTTGTTATTATATTATTATTAGACAATAAGCTGACTTTGTACAAGTGCTTTAAAGCAAATGTATTGACCTGACAAAAAGCCACCTTGGCAGAATCAGAAGTCACAGTTGAATCCAGTGCTTTCCAGTGCCTACCTGAATACCACCAGCTCAGTATTAGCTACAGGCACACTTTCTGCCACTCAAAGGTTGTTGTGGTTATGTTAATTGAATCACTTTTTTTGTGGGTAAAGGAAAGCCTTGGAGGAACCCTTGCCTTTGTTTTTTTTAATTCTGCCAAGAGAGGCATTTTGATTGGTATATGTTTTTTGTTTTTAACCCTTAAAAATAAGCAGAACTCTTTTTTGCAAACAGAAGAAGGTGGTCTTAAAAAAAAAATAGAATCAGTGAAAATATATCCGTTAAAATGACAATTGAACACAATCTATTAATGCATAACCAGAAATCACTAAAATAGTATCCTTATATTTTCATTGTGCTCTTTCTGTTTCATACATAATATCTGTCAGCTGTTTAAATGCCCTATTGTAATGACTTATATTTTCCTCTCCAGTCTCCACTAGTGGCAACTACTGCTGAAAATAATAATAATAAAAATAATGATAATATTATAAGTAATAATACAAATATAGGATGCACTGTTTGCTCTTGTACCGCCACTTATTTTTCCCATCCCTGTGCCAAGCTGATTTTCAGTTGTTGTCTTTTTGACTTATATTTAAACAATATTGTGTAATAAAAAAATATATATATATATATATATATATATATATATATATATATATTATAACAGTCCCAGCAGATTAAAATTATAACATTTATTATATTGATATTTCATGACATAAGAAGACTACAACAAAAATGTTTAAAGTGATGGTAAATCCCTTTCTTTGTTCCAAGCGTATTGTGGCGCCAAGTCAGATTTTCTGCACGGCTATTGGCTAAGAGGTGGAAATGTCACTCAGTTCAATAAATTTTGACCCCTGTTTTTGAAAAAATCCTGTTTTATTGAAGAATATATATATATATATGTATATGTATGTATGTGTGTGTGTGTGTATATGTATATATGTGTGTGTGTGTGTATATGTATATATGTGTATATATGGAGAGAGAGAGAGAGAGAGAGAGAGAGAGAGAGAGATTATATATATATAGAGAGAGTGAGTATGTATGTATATGTGTGTATGTATGTATATATATAATGTGTGTAAATGTTTTAGGCAGGTGTGAAAAAATGCTGTAAAGTAAGAATTCTTTTAAATAAAGAAATGTTAATAGTTTATTTTTATCAATTAGTAAAATGCAAAGTGATTGAACAGAAGAAAAATCTAAATCAAATCAATATTTGGTGTGACCACCCTTTGCCTTCAAAACCGTAACAATTCTTCTAGACACACTTGCAGGAACTTGGCAGATAGGCTGTTCCAAACATCTTGGATAACTAACCAGTTATCTGTGGATTTAGGCAGCCCCTGTTGCTTCTGCCTTTCCTTGTATTCCCAGACAGACTTGATGATGTTGATATCAGGACTCTGAGGGGGGGCATACCATCACTTCCGGCACTCCTTGTTCTACATTACGCTGAAGATAGTTCTTAATAACTTTGGCTGTAGTATTTGGGGTTCTTGTAATGCTGCAGAATAAATTTGGGGCCAATCAGATGGTATTACATGATGGATAAGTATCAGCCGGTACTACTCAGCATTGATGAGACCATTAATTCTGACGAAATCCCCAACTCCATTTGTGGAAATGCAGCCCCCAACTTGCAAGGAACCTCCACCATGCTTCACTTCTGCCTGTAGACACTCATTTTTGTACCGCTCTCCAGCCCTTTGACAAACAAACTGCCCTCTGCTACAGCCAAATATTTAAAATTTGTAATCGTCAGTCCAGAGCACCTGCTGCCATTTTTTGCACCACAGTTCCTGTGTTTTTGTGCATAGTTGCTTGGCCTTGTTCCCACATCAGATAAATGACTTTTTGACTACAAACTTTCCATGAAGGCCACTTCTGACCAGACTTCTCCAGACAGATGGGTGTACCAGAGTTCCACTGGTTACTGCCAATTCTGAGCTGATAGACCTGTTGGCATATGCTGTTTGCAAAGGGAAGAAAGTATGATGTGTCTTTCATCTGCTGCACTAAGTTTTTCTTTGGCCAATCATTGAATCTACTTTCCTCAACGTTTCCGGTTTCTTTGTGCTTCTTTAGAAGAGCTGGGACAGCACATCTGGAAACCCCTGCCTGCCTTGAATTTTCTTCCTGGGAGAGACCTTGCTGATGCAGTATAACTACCTTGTGTCGTGTTGCTGTGCTTAGTCTTCCCATGGTATATGACTTTACACATCAAACTCAACAACCTCACCTTGTTATCAGAATTTGGCTGTTCCTCACCAAGTTTTATTCCTCCTACACAGCTGTTTCAGTTCATGATTGCGTTTTAATAACCTATATATTAAATTGATGATCATAAGCACCTGTTTGGTATAATTGTTTAATCATTCACATGACTATATGCCTACAAAATATCTGACTTTGCGCAAGTGTACCTAGAAGTGTACCTAAAATATTGATTTGATTTAGATTGTTCTATTGTTCATTCACTTTGCATTTTGTTAATTGATAAAACTATTAACATTTCTTGTTTTTTAAAGCATTCTTTCTTTACAGCATTTTTCACACCTGCCAAAAACCTTTGCACAGTTTTTGTTAGGGAAGAAATAAAAACACTTTTTTCACAGGTGAGCACTCCAAACTTGTTTCTAGAGAACACACAGCTAGTCACAATCAGTTTGCATTTCCTTATTGTATCTTCTCTGTTAAAGCTAATTAGGGACATACAGTATATGTAGTACAAGTAGAAAACCCATAATTCACAGACTTGAATTACAGGAAAATGGGGCAGAATAAGTATTGAAAGGATACAGCAAAAAAATTTTCTTTATTTTTTTTTATATATATTCTTTTTATTTCAATTTCACACAACAAAAATTACATAAAGGCACCATTACATTAATCTGAAAACTGTTAATGGACATACAGCAGTTGCGGAGAGTATCGGAGACTCTCATCTCAAGAGAAGGCAGTCTATGTGGTACAAAATCTTCACATTTGTGCTAAATTCCTGGGCAATCCTTCACAATAGAAAGTTCTTAAAGTTCACCTAGGATTGGATGTCTATATCCTGGAATACAAGACTGCAATTTGAAGACATAACAGCATTTATCATTGGCACAATTAAATTGGGCCTTAACTCCAATACATTATTGAAAAAAGCATACACAAAACTCTATGGAGTAAAACGTGGCAATAAAAAAAAAAAGAAAATAGAAACAAAACTAAAAATATAAATAACAAAAAGAAAATAAATAACCAAGTGTACTCGAGAACAGATTGAGTTTTCCAGCTAAACCCATAAAATACCGTGCAAGGAAGTGGTGTTAAAGAAATATGAAAGTTTTTGTATAGTATATCTGACCAACCATCATGTACCCGTATCCTACTGGTTGACCTTGTACTTAAAGGACTCCCAAAGGAGAAGCATATCATCAAAGAAGTCCAAGTTACCTACTTGAAGGTAATGGAATCTTTCTAAAGTGAGGTCCGAGTCAACTATTTGGTGGATTTCCAGTACCTGGAGATCATTTGTTTTGCTGCATTTATCATAATTTGAAATAGTGGTCTACGTATTTTACACGCTATATGGATTTGTGCTCAGTTGTGTGTGTGTGTGTAATACAAGATTAACATCTTTAAAGATCTTTAGCCAAAATTCGTTTATAGGTGCACACTCCCACCAAATATGTCTCATATGCCCCACTTGTTCGCATCCTCTCCAACAGGCATTTTTTTTTATATATATGCTTAATTTATGCAGGTGTCAGATACCACCTCATGCAAATTTTAATCTTCGTTTCTTTTGTGCCCGAGGAGTGTGCGGAATGCGGTAGCCTTCTAAATCTAGTGAACCATTCCTTAGGCGGTGTGTTTTTGGCCATTTCCCTGTCCCAACTTATCGTATAAGAAGGTAGATTTGGAAATCTATTATCAAGTACTAATTTATATAGTGTAGAAATCGATTTGTGAGATTTCGAGCCATTCAGGCAAGCTTGCTCAAACTGTGTGAGAGGGCATAAAAAGTCAGCTTTACGTCTATATGAGAAGAGGAAATGTCTAGCCTGATGATAATTGAACCACGAGGTGAAGAAAGGAAGAGATAAGGAATTAATTTGCTGTTTCATTTTTAATTTGTTATTGTCTAATAGTGTATGGATGGGAATCAGAGATGAGAACGAGGGGTCAACACTGTTCTCCACTTTGAGGCCTGGGGGGAATTCGGGGTTTAATAATAAATTCTTAAGTGGGAATGCTTTGTCGAATAGTTTTTTAAATGATTTAAGAACAAACAGCCAGTCTTTCCATGTTTCGTTGGTTATGTAAGATTGGGAAGCGATTTTTAAGTGCTAGTGAGATCCAACACCTATTGCCCAAGTGGTTTGTACCTGCTAAAAATGTTTCTATCTGCACCCACCCTTTGGGTTTTTCTCCCTCATGTCTACACCAGTCCAGAACTCTTTGAAGAGATATAGCTAGCGTATATGACCTAAGGTGAGGGACACCCAGGCCTCCCTGTATTGGTAATTTGTAAATTGTGCTTTAATTAATGCGTGGTGGTCTGCAACACCAAATGTAGTCATTTATTATCTTTTGTAAGATATCTATCTCTCTGGAAATATTTTGAATGGGAACAGTTCTGAAGTATGTACAGTGCTTTAGGCAACAAAACCATTTTAGCTGCTTGAATCCTACCCAGCCATGAAATATTTTTTAATAACCAAGAGGAAGTCAGAGATTTAAATTAGTTGATCAGCTCACTGTAGTTATGCTTTCGCGTAGATTGTCTATCCTGTGTTAGATAAGTGCCTAAGTATTTGAGATATTTAGTCTGTACTTTAAGGGGGCAATGAGCCCTAATGACCTCTAGGATCTGCTGTGAAACATTAACCAGTAAAAATTTGGATTTTAACATGTTAACCGAGAAGTTGGAGACCCTCCCAAAAGAGGTTAGTTCTGTCATGGCATGGGTAATAGAGTTCAGAGGGTCAGTCAACGTCCGTAATAGGTCATCGGTGTAAATAGCTAGTTTATGATGTCTATGTCCTACCTGTATACCTTGAATATGAGAGTTTGCCCTAATCTTGATTGCAAGATGCTCTAAAGAAAGAATAAATAGTAGGGGAGAGAGGGGGCACCCCTGTCTGGACCCATTTCTTATTTCGAAAGCATCAGATAACGCCCAGTTTACCCTTACTTGTGCCATTGGATTAGTATATAAGGCCATTATTTTTGTATGAACGAAATGGGGAAATTGAACCATCAAAGAGTCGCGTATAGGTATGTCCAGTCAAGTCGGTCAAATGCCTTCTCAGCGTCAGTGGAAAGGAATAGGACCGGGATGTCTGTCGTGGAAACATAGTCAATAAGATTAAGGACTTTAACAGTGTTATCTTTTGCCTCCCTAGCAGGCACAAAGCCTGCCTGGTCCTGGTGTATTATTTGTGGAAGAATTGTATTTATTCGAGACGCTCAGATTTTGGCATATAATTTCAAATCGGTATTGAGCAAAGAAATTGGTCTGAAGTTAGCTGGGTTATGAGGTTTTGCCTGGTTTTTCTAGAACCGTAATGTATGCCTGCAGCATGGTATCTGGAGACGTAAGGCCATCTGAGATGGAATTAAATAGGGAGGTTAAATATGGAGCAAGGTATTTTGAGAAAGTTTTATAGTAAAGGCCAGAAAATCCATCAGGACCAGGCGCCTCATTTGGTTTTAAAGTGTTTATTGCTTCTAGCACCTCCCTGGTGTTGAATGGTTGATCTAGGATCCCCTTATGTTCTACATTTAGTTGCAGAACTTGTACTTGGTCTAAATACTGTTGACATTTATGGAGGTGAGTCTGGGTGTCCCCATCAGGAAATAAATTATATAGTTTGTGATAAAAAACTTTAAATTCTCCAGCGATTTTATAAGTGTCTTCTAAATGTCTGCCTGACTCGTTTTTAACTGAATGAATATGTGTGTTGTTGCCTTTTTTTTTTTTTTTAAAGCTCTCATTAGCCATTTTCCAGATTTGTTTCCTTCCCGGTAAAATGTCTGCTGAAAGGATAGTAATTGTCTTTGGGTGTTTATCTGAAGCATTCTATTTAATTGGTCTCTTTTAGTGTTAAGATTTTCTAGGATTTGAGCATCATCTGGAGATTTTGTGTGTAGACAATCCAGATTTGTTATTTATTTGGCTAATGAGACAAATTCTTCCCTCCTTTTTTTAGTTATTTAGGCTTTGGCCTTGATAAGTTTACCCCTGATTGTGCTTTTGTGGGCCTCCCATAGGGTTGTTGCATTAACATTGGAGGTGCCATTTAAAGAGAAATAGGATTTAATGTGTTTATCCAGTGTTTTAACCTGAATTATCCCTTTTAGTAATGACTCATCCAGTCTCCATTGATATGTTTTAAAAGAGGCTGAAGGCCAAGCTATCCTACAGGAGACTAGTGAGTGGTCTGACCAGGTGGTATGTGATATGTTAGCTGCCTTCATATAGGAAAGGACCAGGTGATCCACAAAAATGTAATCTAATCTACAATAGCATTTGGATTACAAAAAAAGGTAAAATCTCTCCTCTGAGGGTTTAGGTATCGCCAAGTGTCATGTACCCCCTAGCAATTTAAGATTTTGCCAAATGTTTTGTTAGTGCAATCTATCAGGGGATTAAGAGGAACGTTCAGGTCGCCCGCCATAATCAAGGGGCCTTTAGTGTGGGCAATGATGGAATTAGTGATAGTTAATGAATTTGTTTTGAAGCTTGTTAGGGGCGTATACGTTAACTAATGTAATTGGCTTGCTGAAGAGAAGACCAGTAATGCATAAGAATCTCCCTTCCCTATCATGTTCCAAATGGGTCTTAGCATACTAATCCATATGTCCATCTTATTCACTAACTCCATTCATTTTCTTAGAGGGATTAGAACTGTGAAAATGCTGTGGGTAATTTGAGGAGAAAAACCTAGGTATATGTTTAGTTTTAAAGTGCGTTTCTTGGAGCATAAGAATATGGCCTCCCTTTCTTTGTAAATCTAGTATGGCCATTCTACGTTTACTAGGACAGTTTAACCCCTTTGTGTTTTTGTGTAAGAATAACCAAATCCTGTTGAGTGTCCCTACTCACAGTAAACCTCTTTGTGGAGATCTATGTTAGCAAATTTTGTCAACTTCCCACACTTCCCTGGAGTGAAAACTGATTACACTTGACTAAAAACAAATAAAATTACAATGAACAAACAAGTAATACATTTTCCAAATCCTGCAGCAGGAAAGGTTGAGTACAACATGTCTAATCTAGGGAGATTAATTCTCCCATTTGGCTGAGAGCAATTGTGTTTCTAGAGAAAAACAAAATATAAATACAAATACTCATGGATAGAATAAAGAATCTGTATGAGTCTATGACCCTAAACCTGTAAGAAAACTTAGTAACATTAATAACCTTTGTAAACAATAACAGAAAAACATAACATTTAGCTACCCTTCTAAATTACAATAACATAACCTGCACACCACAATTTGGAAAATATCTTGAGAGAGTCCTCCAAGTGCTTCTCCTGTAAGGGATATATATATATATATATATATATATATAGGGTTTGGCTGCCTGTATTGTGTCTGCGTGTCTTTCTCTGTTGCACTTGCTGCCATTTTTTCCTCTGGAGCAGCGGGGCTCCGCTGGCCCCTGTGCTTTGCTGATCCTGTGCGTCATGAATCTTTTCCGCTTCTGGAGGGGGAATGTCCAAATATTTGCAGACCTTAGAAATGTCTCCTGGTGAAGAGCACATGAAGCACCGTCCTTTCCAAATGATTATTAGATGAAAGGGGAATCCTCATCTATAAGGAATGTTCATTTTCCTGAAAAGCAAGGTGAGAGGTCTAAGCTCCCTTCGTTTAGTAAGAGTTCTCTGTGAGAGATCCGCATACAGTTGGATGTCTGCATTCTCATACTTGACAGGTTGTTGTTCACGGGCAAGTCTCATTATATCCTCCTTAACCTGAAAGTTCGTGATTTGAACAATCACATCCCTGGGGGCTTGTGAATCCAAAGGTTTAGGGCGAAGGGCTCTGTGGCAAAGGAGAAAATATAAATGTGCGCAGGGTGTAACCACCAAACTCCTGTTAGACCTATGAGTCCCTTACATAGGCTAGGCACTGAAAGTAAACATAAAGAAAGCAGGAGCACTATAGCTGAAGGTGGATGGGACTAATTAGTGGAATACAAAAAAGTGAGCCAAACTAAAATCGATAATGTGAATCACACTGATAGTTATTAAATAGAAATGTGCAAAAGTGAATAATAATGGCTATGCCAAAATTTAATAATGATACATATATGCAATACAATCAAACCAACAATCAAACCAACAATAATGCAGATTAAAAACTGACTTCTTCGTCTATAAAACTGGGGGAAAAAGGTTGCCACCACATAAAAATCAAGTAAAAATAGTCATATGCTTGAGATTGTGTAGCTAGCAAATCCGAATAGGTACAAAATTATTTTCTCGTTAAGTTCTGGTAACAGTCTTACCCGCGGGCAGTTCAGGTGCCTTCCGTCAAAACTTACAGCTGTGGCCGGATGACGTCACCTTTATGGGCGCTGTCCCAAAGAAGCAATCTGATTGGTCTTGTTACGATCCTCTGGAAAGAAAGAGCAATGTAGCCGCCAGACTCCACACAACAAAGTAGCCGCTCATCAGTGCCTGATAGCACGCAGGGTACTTGTTGAGGACAGTGTGTTGGAGGTGCAAATAGCAATCTAAGTTTAAGATGGATCCGCTGCAGATTAGGTCAGTGACCTTGCTGTAAGTCGGGTCAGCGGTCTCAGTGCACAAGTAAATTCTGGTGCAATGATCAGTCGTGCTGACAGATGCTAACTTGTTAGGTATTCCTTAGATCTTACCAACAAAGTCTCACGGACACCACAGTTCCGGCAAAGTGGTGAATACAATGTAGCTCAAACTACATAAATAGATAAGTGCTGTCTGTAGGTTGTAACTTCACATCAACACGTTTCTCCCTATACAGGGCTTTCTCAAGATCTTTTCCGCTTCTGGAGGGGGAATGTCCAAATCTTTGCAGACCTTAGAAATGTCTCCTGGTGAAGAGCACATGAAGCACCGTCCTTTCCAAATGATTATTAGATGAAAGGGGAATCCTCATCTATAAGGAATGTTCATTTTCCTGAAAAGCAAGGTGAGAGGCCTAAGCTCCCTTCGTTTAGTGAGAGATCCGCATACAGTTGGATGTCTGCATTCTCATACTTGACAGGTTGTTGTTCACGGGCAAGTCTCATTATATCCTCCTTAACCTGAAAGTTCGTGATGTGAACAATCGCATCCCTGGGGGCTTGTGAATCCAAAGGTTTAGGGCGAAGGGCTCTGTGGGCCCTGTCTATTTCAAATTTTGGATGGCGATTCTGCATGTTTGAGGAAATTAAAAAGATTCTGCAAGTATTGCTCCAGGTCAGAGGTTGGGATGGACTCAGGGATGCCCCTGATTCTAATGTTGTGCCTCCTACCTCTGTTTTCTGCATCATCCATTTTTCTTCTAGATCTTGAATCACGTTCTGTTTATGGATGATATTATGCAGATCCGTTATTGCTGTAGCGTGTGTATCTTGAGTGTTTTCCACTGCTTCTACCCTATGGCCAATTTCTGACATTTCTTTTTTAAGGTCACTTATTTCGTCTTTAATACATTGTTTTACTTGTAAAACTAGGGTAAAAAAGTTTTTTTTTGATGGTAGTGACTCAAATAAAGCTTTAGGCACTGTTATGGTATCCACCATGGCTTCTGAGTCTGACTTCTCTGTTTGGGGCCATTCCCTTTTCTGTTAGGCTTTTTAGGAGACATGTTTATGCCTTGTGCTGAATTTGACTCAAAACTGTATCTCTTGTTGTACTCGAGGACTTATGTTCAGGGCCACTATGTGTTGTCTTTATTTGCGCCTTAGCCTCTCATGACAGTAGGAGCTTGTTTGATGAAGAAGGAAAAATGCAGGTTACATCTATTGCTTAATGCTGTGGTGTATTTTATATCATTATTAGAGTTTTCCTGTTTTCCATAAACGTTAACGTATTGCAGCTAAGGCCGACATTAATGCAGCAAAATATATGATACAGTTTTAAAAGTCCGTAATGCGGCACGACACGTTGTTTGAAAGTTTTATAAGGCCTGTATTATGCCATATTACACGGTGGAATCCTAGAAGTTGTAGATCTGAATTTTTCCCTTCAGCAAGGAGCCACTCTATTCTTACCAACCGTTGTAATTCAGAAGCCCGCTCATTTTATACACTGTTGTGTACCTGCTGTGTGTTAGCGTGGCTTCTCATCCGGTGTGGATCTGCCCTGCAGCTGTGTGTGAAGTGCCCATATTATATGCGGCCTGCCACGCCGCCTCTATTTTAGGGCCGTTTATCTGCGTGCCAGATCTAACCTCATTTGCTACAGCTGCGTTGCTCCTTACCTTCCCATCCGCTGTCAGGTATGCTGTTACGGGTCACGATGGGCAATTTAGTCGGGTCCCGGTAAGGAGAGGCCTGTATCGCGTCAGCGTTTTTCAAACACCTCATGTACGCGTCCGGTAACTCCCTAAACTTCACATGAGGTTGTCTCCGTGAGGATGAGTCTGTCCTGACCAAATGGGCAACTTTTCTCCTGCTCTTTGTCACGTTTGTGACTTCTCAGCCAGATTGGGCTCAGGAGCTCTCATAAACTGCGGCAATCTCCCTGGCTGGCTAGCTCCGCCCCCCCCCTTTTATTTTTTTATTACTATGCACAATTAACTTTTTAAATTTATAGTTTAAAAGTGTTCCATGTTTGTTTCTGGACTCCATGGAGAGTAGTATATCTACTATATATGTGTGTGTGTAACTGATTGTCAAAGGGATATCACAGCTCTTCTAACTGGCAACCAAAGGGGGTTCAAGCACTTCTTTGTGTGTAGTTCTGGCAGTCAAAGTCTAAAATCACTGCTTTAATTGTTACCTTAGGACACTTGTTATCAAACATGTCATCAGGCCTCCCTAACAGGCCAGATTTTGAAGATATCTGATTTTGAGGATATCTGAACTAGAGCACAGGTGAAATAATCGGCTCTTTTGTAAACATGGTTATTTTAACTGTGCTCACCCCAAGGTAATCTATAAAATCTGGCCTGTTAGGGAGGACAGGTTTGATAACAAGTGTCCTAAGGTAACAAATAAAGCAGTGATTTTAGACTTTGACTGCCAGAACTACACACAAAGAAGTGCTTGAACCCCCTTTGGTTGCCAGTTAAAAGAGCTGTGATATAACCCCCTTGACAATCAGTTACACACACATATAGTAGAGATACTTCTCTCCATGGTTTCCAGAAACAAACATGGAACACTTTGAGTCTATAATTTAAAAAGTTTATTGTGCATAGTAATAAAAAAATAAAAAATAAACTTTGCTGTATCCTTTCAATACTTATTTTGCCCCCTTTTCCTGTAATTGAAGTCTGTGAATTATGGGTTTTCTACTTGTACTACATATATGTCCCTAATTAGCTTGAACAGAGAAGATATGATAAGGAACTGCAAACCAGTGCCTTCAGAGATATAATTGTAGCTTGAAAAATATATAAATATGACAGAGCTTAGGGAAGTGGCTTAGGGTGGAGCCTACGGTAGCATTTTTGTGAGGTTTCATTGAGGTATTTTTAACGGGATATAAAGCAGTAGGGGATTAGAAGATAAAACGTTTAAAGGGACAGGAAACCCAATCCTTTTTTATTTTTTTATTTTAGGATTCAAATAGAGCATTCAATTTGAACAACTTTCTAATTTACTTACAATTTTCTTACGCCTAGATTTAGAGTTTTGTCGGTAACGACCCGTGTAGCTAACGCATGCTTTTTT
>CAJPDP010210495.1:0-10249 GCA_905336975.1 Bombina variegata variegata | reverse complement strand
TGGGTCTGGGTTTACGTTATGGATTTAAGCGTAGATGTTGATTTTTGTGGCGTTACAGAAACTTGTAATAGCAGTGGTAGGGAAAAAGCAGCATTATGAGGCTTTTTCACTCATAACGCAAAACTCGTAATCTAGCCGTCACAGTTATTTCTATCCAAAACTAAAGTCCCCTTAAAAAAAGGCCACCCCAAAATAAAAAACACTATACTAACACTAAAACCTATTCTAACAATTTGTAATGCTGCTCGGCTCACCTCTCCTCCTGCAGCCTCTGGAACGCTGCCAACAGGTTCCCAGGCAGTTTCTCCAACATGGCGCCCGCAAGGCACCGAGAATATCCGAGTGCCGACAGAGCCGCAAGAAACACTTCCCCAGGGATGCGTGGCCACGCCCCCTATACTAAGACGTGTTATATTGGCGCCAAATTTAAAAATACAAAGTAAAGCCACAAAGGAGATGTGTGTGTATGCACCAAACACCACACCTCCTCTAATGGCTGTCAATCACCATATGTTTCCCATAAAGCACTGCTACTTAGAGAGCACAGTGCTAAGTTATTGAGAGAGCTTCCTTGTGTTCCAGTGTCCAGTTTCCTGCCTGTTATTACCATGTTTGAACCGTAGCTGCCTGCCCTGACCTTTCTGCCTGTTTACCGCTTATGAACCTTTGCCTCCTATATCGACCCCTGGCCTGTTTATATGACTACGATTACGGATTTCCCTATATTGGCTTAGGTTACCTGCTCTGTTATTCAGTGACTGTGTTCTACTATACTCAAGGTCTTCATGCTCCTACGCCTTATGCATTTCCTATAAATTATATCTATCCCACGCCACTGGGTTCCACCTATTATCCTCCAATATCTGTTACGTGGCGGCCTGACACAATTGCCCTGAAGGTCGATGCCCTAAAGGTATTAAGCTCTTTTACTTGGCACAATAATCCCTCATCTAAAACCAAAGTAACCTGCCATTCCAAAATAAAAGGCTATCTTAAAAAAGCTAAACTAAAAATTGCCCTGATAAGTGCATTTGCTAGGGCATTGTCCTAAAGTAATTACAGCTCTTCTATCCTAAAAAAAAAGATTGCCCTGGAAAGGGCATTGGGTTGCGCAATTCCCTAAAGTAAATATAAAGTAGCTCTTTTGCCAATAAAAAATGCCCTATTCTAAAAAAATATTAAATTAAAAAAAACAAAATATATACTAAAACAATATTGCATTTGGTTGGTCATTTTGTACGGCAGTGCCCTAAAGTAAACATAGCTCTTTTGTCCATATAAAAAGCCCTATTCTAAAAAACAAGTAAAAAACACAAAACCCTATCCTAAAAAAAGATTTTCCTGAAAAGGGCATTTGGTTGGACAGTATGTAAAAAACAAAAAAGTGCGCTAAAAAGCAACAACATCAACCAGAAATGGATGTACAAATTAATTAATTTATTAAGGACAATAGAGTAATATCTTTCCTTTATGCAAAAGAATCCAGTCTTAACAACCACAATCTCACTTTCCCATTCATACAGAAAAAATATAAATGTTAAAAATATAAATGCTAGACCACCGGTGGTATAAAAATACTAAAAGTTCTAAGGAACTCCCTAGAGGATGAATCAATCTTGAGAGGAAGTGCCTCTTAAACAAATAGCAGCGTAAATGTAAGTCTCTCTGAACCACAGTAAATGTTTAGATCGGTTTAGAGTTGAATGTCACTTGTTAATTTCCACAATGTGGTATTTTTGAAGGGATACTTTGTCTCAAAATGTCACTACAAACATTCCTTTTAAAGTAGTTTTGCTGTGTTCTAGGTAAGGGATATGTGGACCCTTTAATTCCCCCAGTACAAGACAAATGTTTATGGTCCATTTACCTTATTGCAGTTTGTGTCCTTTAGGGGCCATTAAGCTTTCTTACCACTTTTTCTCCTTTTTCTGCAGCGTTCAGCTGTTGGCGTTCTCTCTGCAGTTTAAATCGACCGCTTCCGAGTGTAGCAACACGTGTTACCCTTCTACCAATCAAAATGCTGTATAGCTAATCAGGAAAAATTTCAGTGTGTGTCCTCCCAAGTATATATTAGAGTGCTCTGTTCTTGGGCTAAAGTAATATCTAGGTGCGTCTACGCGTTTCAGCCAGTCGTGGGCCTTTATCAAGATGACCTGGTCTCTCTTTATTGTGTCTTTTATACTTTTTCTTGTAGCCTTCTTGGGGAGTTTCCTGCTGCGATTTGTTTTTTTTTTATTGGTTCTGAGATGTGTCAATCTTAATTTCTTCTTTCATGTCTTATTATTTTCTTAATTTCAAGAATATATAAAGACATTTATATCTATTTGCCATTTTTTCCATTTAGCTGTTACTAGGGAAGTTCCATACATACAAAATCATACAGGCATCAAAAAAAAAAATATTTACAGGCATCCAAAAATTTTTTTAGGGGGCGGAGCTAGCCACTGAAGTGAATGGCCGCAAGTTTACAGAGCTCCCGGCTCTAGATCTATTAAAGGGGTTTATTTATCTCTTTTCTCAACCCTAAATCACTTAGGGACGGATCCCAAACTTATCAACATCTCAAGAACGAGTTCGGGAGCATTACACAGCTATATGTAACTTGACTTTCTATTGAAACAAGGTGAACTGTGCGGAGACCCAGACAATTGAAAAATCCAAGATGGCGACTACCTCGTGTGAGAGGGAGATCAGGATCATGCTAGATATCCACTTTTTTAACCTACAACAAGCACTTGTAAAAGCGTTTGAGCAGGAGATACCAGTAACAGCAACCCTGTATCATCAAGAGAAGTCTCAGAGCCCTGCCAAGGATAACATCTACAACCGTCATACCTCTTGTGCACGGGAGGCTGATTATGTCGGAGTATCCCTTCTATCAGGTGGACAGTTCTTGCCTAGCTCACGGACTTCGGTTGAGGTGGTTGCCTTTCTAAACAACACGACATTCCAGTATGTGGGGCAGCTCGTCCAGCCGCAGATACCTACCGGACCCTTGCAACATGGAGAAGCCTCTCCTTCACTTTCCTCCCTTGTGGTTCATGAGGTGGGTGATGTTGTGGCTCCGTTAAGCAGTGAAGATCATCTTTTGTCTATGCGCCGAGATCCCGATTGTCAGCTAATGGTACGGAGGGGTGAGCTTGGTATTGCCCGGAGCGATGTCTTTGTGCCTCTTGCAAGAGTGCGGCCCTATTTCTGTGCCCTCGATGACTTTCCTCATCTGTTGGTGAATTTGGGTCGAGAGCCCAATTACCCTGTTTGTGGCCTAGTTCACCTCTTTCAATTAATGTCTACCAGACTGAGCGGACCCAAACACGGCATTGGCTGACTTTTTGATGGAACTGATCTTTCCTTTGTATTTACAAAATGGAACTCCTGTTCTCATGTTTAATAAGAAGAAATACCTTGTGTACATGGGTGTCTTTTTACTGTTCTATTTAAGATTTGCTAGAGGTCTCATATGTTTAAAAGATATTGTTACATATTTCTGTATATCTAAAAACACGCTATTATGCCCAACTACGTAATCCCTGCTTACATGTATACCTCCTGAATATGTTCCTTCATTGCGCTTTAGGTTAAATCTTAGTGGGGGTTTTTAAGATATATTTCTTCCCTCTATAGGTTGAGAATCTAAATCTATATGAGACTAGGGGGAATAGTTTAGGAGATATACATAAGGATATTGTTGCTTTTAATTGTGAATTTGACTGGGGTATTTTTATTTTATGCTATATCACATATTAGAGTCTCTCTGTCCCTGGTTTTCCATGTTAGTTCTACTAAACTGCTTAATCATAACCAGAAAATGATGTAATTTCTATAGGCAGATATTACACAGGAACTTCCTCACATAAGACAAGGAAGAAATGTCCATACTGTCAAGGTAGTTAGTGTTATACTTAGGCCTGGCATCAATAGCCTTTGGCTACTTATCATAGCTATAAACCATCGCTTTTTACTATGTAGCAGGTTCCTGCATACCAAAGAGCTTAGAGACGGTAGCATTACTTTACTATACCAATAATTTACTATGTCAATCCACAGTTCATAGGAGATTTGTGAACACATGAAATATAAAATTACACCTTTAGCTAGGTGTTCCACCTGCAGTAGTCATTCAGTTGATATCTCTTCGGATGTGGATGTTTGCTTATTTAATGTGTGTACCTGTTGATGGGTATAGGGCCCGTGCCCAAACAACAGGGAATACCAAAGATTATACAGCTGCTATTTATTTACATCTCTTACTCTTTGTATAGTAATTGTTCACTTATAACACTCATATTCTATACATTTATTTGGACTCAGTCATCTCCTTTTCCCCAGTGAGTATATTGTCTTCAAAGGGTGTTACGCCAATTCCCGTGTTTAGGAGCTAACTCCAATTAGGTATTTAATCTAGTTATGGCCTATTACGATATATAGAGACTTGTAAGGTTAGGCACATGCGTGCCAGTTCCTATTTAACATAGTTCCAGCTACTCTAGTCAGTTTTGTTTCCTGGGTTGGTATGGTCCTGAGTTCCTGAGAGATGTTTCCCTGTTTATATATTTCAGGGCCATAGTATCCTCAGATAGCTCACTACTAATAACAATTCCTGGTAAGGTCTGGGTTAGGCTTACTTATGAAACTTGCTTATAACTGATATAAATTCTCAAGGGAATATTTGTGCAACATAGTTATCCTTATCTTTTTGCATGGGTTAAGGAAGCTACACACCTCACCTTTAGTAAGGTTGTTGCTTTATAGAATACGGAGAGGTTGCCAGCGGCCGAGGCAGCGCTCTATATTTTGTTTCACTTACCAGTATCCCTACTATAACATATTGCTTCCTTCAAGCAGCCTATATCTGTGTTTTACTATCACATATACCCATTATAGTAACCCATACAGGCCATTCACTCATAGACTCATGGAGTCCACTTATAGAGTCCAATTAATGTATCCCCCCTGCCCACCTATAAACTCTGAGATTTGTAATTAGGCTCAGTGTTTTGCGCGGTTTCTCTCGTTAAATACCGCATACAGAATCATATACTAATTTATGTATAGCTCATGAGTAATCCTATAGATTCTCTTTCACGTCTGGTTATTTATGTGTAACAACATATTGAATGTATGGGATTCATGACATATTGTGAAAAGAGAATAAGCCCTAGATTGGGCATTCATGAAACATTCTTTGATTCTATTTTTGCTGTCAAACAAGTTTTACTTACTTACAGACTGTTTACATTCGAAACCCTATTTGACTATGTTTAAACTTATAGGTAACAGTTAATTAGTTATTGGAAAAGCGTTATAAAACAAAAAATTATGAGGCTCTCATTTGATTTGGGACTCTAACTATGACATTGCAACCGTTTTTTTTTTTTGTATACTGGAACTCAATAATATCTATGTTAAAGTTTTACTTATTTTATGATGCTATTTTTTCTTTTTTTTCCTTTTTGTTTGTATTTCATAACCTTGTATGCCTCAATAAAAATTATTTAAAAAAAATTTTTTTTTTTTTTTAAATCAGATAAAATTAAATACAAATATTTTACCAGTGTGGAGAATTATGGTATAAAGTACCATAATTGTTTAACCCTTCTCATTATTATGACCAGGTGAACAGATGGATTGTACTAGGTACAACAGGGTACAACTTACTTCTATTCTCACTTAGTAGTGATATACATTATATGTATGGGCAGAATCCAACTCACTTATATGTTTCATATGGCCACATAGCTTTATTAAAACAGATGTAACACCTAACAAGTAAATAGATCATAAAAGTGTTGCACATGCATATGTATACTCTTAGGTATCATATTGGAGACATATTCACTAAGCAAATGTAATCTTAGGATTTATATTATAAAAGATCTGGAAAGGTAAAAAAGTGTACTTTTCCATTTTGTGTGTAAGCTAGACCTAGTAAGATTAAACATAGCCTAGATTACTTGACAAAAGTATTACATAAATGGGTTAAGGTCTAGTTCTGCATTGAGACCCTCGGGTGTCAGACTGACAAATTCAAATATACGTTGGGATCTTGATATAGTAATTTCTTTTCATAATTTCCACCCCTCCAATCCTTTTCTACCTTTTTTATACCCCAGAATTGAAAATCTTTTACATCACTATTGTGTTTCTCTTTAAAGTGTTTTGACACAAGATGTCCTTCAAAGCCTCTCTTTATGTTGTTCATGTGCTCCCTAATTCTATCACGTAATATTCGCTGGGTTTGTCCTAGGTACTGCTTTTTAGAAGAACATTGGATTAAATAGATGATTCCTTTACTTGAACATCTGATTGTGTCAGTGAGATTATATTTAAACTCTCTGGTATTAGATGTTATTTCTTTTTTCTTTGTACTATGTTTGTATGAGATACATGAATAGCAGGGAAAAAAACTTTTACTGGATTTCCTCGTAGATCATGTTGTTTCCCTTTCTTTTTATTTTTATTAAACTCACTAGGTGCCAGACAGTTTTTAAGATTTTCAGCTTTTTTATAAATAATATATGGATGATCTTTCACTTGTTCCCCCCAGTATGTGGTCCCTTCTGATTAAGTGCCAATGTTTGTTTAAGATTGACTTAATACACCTATGTTGTTCACTATATTTAGTTATGAATGGGATGAAGAGTTTTTCTTCTTCTCCATGTTTGGTTTTAGGTCTTGGGGACATCAGATCTACTACATTTAAGGTCCCAATTTGATCTATCAATTCATCCAGTTGAACTTTGTCATATCCCCTGTCTATAAATGTATCTATTTTAGTACTATAGCTTGTACTTTGTAGTCTTCTAGAGAGCTACAATTATTTCTGATTCTCATCAGTTGTCCTTTTGGTATATTTAATACCCATTTGTCTAGGTGACAGCTTTCAATATGAATGTAGTTATTTGAATCAACCTTTTTGAAGTAGGTTCTAGTTCTATTATTTCAACCTCAATGTCTAGGAAGTGGATTTTATTTGTGCTTACATCACTTGTAAACTTTAAACCTAGATTATTGCAGTTCATATAGTTCACTGTCACCTTTCCAAATTATAAAGATATCATCAATGAACCTTTTGAATAGTACCAAGTTCGCGCTCCAGGGGCCATCCTCAATATTATTCTCTTCAAAGAAGCCCATAAATAGGTTGGCATAGCTGGGCGCAAACTTGTTACCCATAGCCGTTCCTTTTTGTTGTGTGTAATAATTACCATCAAAATTGAATGAGTTGTTTGTTAGAATAAAATCTATACATTTAATAAAAAAGTCTGCTTGTTCTTTAAGCATTTTAGGATCTTTATCTAGGAAATGTCTTATTGCGATTTGTCCCAATTTATTGTCAATGCACGTGTACAGCAATGTGACATCACTTGTGGCCATAATGTAGTTCTCTTCCCATTTTATATTTTATATTTCTTTCAAAAAGTAAGTTGAATCTCTTAAATATGAGGGGATATGTTTAACATATTTCTGTAGAAATTGATCTATATACTTTGATAAATTTGTTGTCAGAGAATCTATGCCCGATATAATTGGCCTGCCTGGTGGATTTTTTAAGGTCTTGTGTATTTTGGGCAGGAAGTAGAAAATCGGTGTCTTTGGATATTCTATAGTTAGAAATACTTTTTCTTTCGTGTTAATGAGATTCTTATTTGAAGCTTCTTGGATTAGGGTATTTAATTCTTTCTTTTGTTTCTCTATGGGATTTGATAAGAGTTTTTTATAAGTTTCCTCATCTTTTAGAATTCTGCCGGCTTCCTTTAAATAGTCATTTGTGTTCATAATGACAATCCCTCCCCCTTATCTGCTTGTTTTATCATGATATCTTTGTTCTCTTTGAGATCTTTTAGAGTATTATATTCTTCCTTTGTTAAATTAAATTTAATGTCTTTATTTTTATAGTTCTCTAGATCTTTTTTTACTTTATTTTCAAACTGTTTAATGTTATCTCACTTTTCACTAGTAGGATAGAATGATGATCTATTTTTAAGTGTGGTGTGTATATATTTTTGATTCTCACTGACATTTTGTTCACCGGGATTTTTTATGAAGTATCTTTTTAGAGTTAGCTTTCTTATATATTGATTTATATTGATGAGTGTTTCAAATTTATTGATTTTTTTTTTGAGGGTGCAAATGATAGACCTCTTTGAAGAACTTGTTCTTGTTTCTCATTTAATTCAAGATTACTTAAATTGAAAATAACATTGCTTTTTGCGATGCTAGCTACTTTGACCTCTTTTGGTTCTCTTCTTCTCCGTTTTCTTCCTCTATTTCCTCTCTGTTTCTTTTTCCTTTTTTTCCACATTCACTCTCTACCTCTATAAAATCCTTTGATGTACCTGCTCTTTCCTGGTCCCTTTTTTCTTCCCTTTCTTTTAGATCTCGTATGGGTTCTTTAAATCTCGTATGGGTTCAAACATTTTTTTAAGTGGTAACCCACCCTCCCTTTCTTCCCAATTCTGTTAGGGTACCATTTTCTGTTTTGATTAATATTTGTATTCGAATGTTCATTCTCCCCTCTATGATTTCTATAGTCTCTATCCTCTCTATATTGTACATTCAGTCTTCTATATTCTCTATCTTCTCTATAATCCCTGTTTGGTCTCTCATGTGAATATGTGTCCAAATGTGAATCTAGATTGTGATTTCCATGCTCTCTATTTCTATTATATGTGTGGTTAAAATATTCTCTATCTATGTGGTGTTTGTCTGGATATTCTCTATCTCTATAGTAATATGAATCATCGTGTTGGTAATTTCTCCAATTTTCATTCCTCCTGGGAGTATATTTTTGTTTTTGGTCATATCTCCAATTCATATTCCTATTTGCAGTTTCCTTTCCTCTACCTTCATTTCCCCTATTATGAAAATAGTTCATTTTTGATTCCTCATTTTTATTTATAGATTTATAATATCCCTTCTCAATATTTTTTGTTTTTTTGTTTTTTTAAAAACTTTTAAGTGTGTTTTTGTGTCTATTTGTTCTTTACTTATATTTTTTCTTTTTCTCTTAGTGTTTCTAACTCCTTTTCCTCTGTCTCAGAGTAATCACATTCATCTATTGTTACTTTTTTAAGTTTCCCACTTATAATATTATCATTTAATTCCTTAAAAAATGTTATTAATTCTTTTTGCCTATCAATATATATTTTATTATCCGTGTATACTTGGAGTTTGTTCTCTTGTACTTTTTTTGTGGATTCTTCTAGTGTTTTTTTCCGTGATTTAATTATCATTTGCATTAGTGTGATAGATGCTTTTTCTAAAGTTTCATACCATTCGGTGGAGAATCCTTTCTGAAGTTCAAATGTACATTCTTTTTTCAAACGGAGGCCTCTGGGCACAATGTTTTTTTCTATATAGTTTTGCATGAATGATATCTCTATTTTATGTTTTAGTTCTTTAGTGAGCGTTTGTTCAAGATCATTTAATATATCATTAATGTCATCCTCTGAATTTTCTAATTCCAATATGGTTATATCAGTGTTTTCAATATTCAGAATCAGACTCTCTCTTAGTGTAAACATATCCATACTGGTTTGGGGGATAGGAGAAATGTAGAGATTAACAACGTTAAGTATCCATTAAGAAAATAATAAGACATGAAAGAAGAAATTAAGATTGACACATCTCAGAACCAATCAAAAAAGCCAAATCGCAGCAGGAAACTCACAAGAAGGATACAAGAAAAAATATAAAAGACACAATAAAGAGAGACCAGGTCATCTTGATAAAGGTCCACGACTGGCTGAAATGCGTAGACGCACCTGGATATTACTTTAGCCCAAGAACAGAGCACTCTGATATATACTTGGGAGGACAAACACTCAAATTTTGCCTGATTAGCTATACAGCATTTTGATTGGTAGAAGGGTAACACGTGATGCTACACTCGGAAGCAGTCAATTTAAACTGCAGAGAGAACGCCAACAGCTGAACACTGCAGATCTCGCAGTTGTATCTCATAAACAAGGAGAAAAAGTGGTAAGAAAGCTTAATGGCCCCTAAAGGACACAAACTACAATAAGGTAAACGTACCATAAACAGTTGTCTTGTACTGGGGGAATTAAAGGCTCCACATATCCCTTACCTAGAACACAGCAAAACTACTTTAAAAGGAATGTTTAAATTGTAGCGACATTTTGAGACAAAGGCCTCTATGTATGAAGCCGTCTACTTACCTGCATTCGCCGGCCCAATACGCTCGCCTAAGCTTGCCTACAATCGCCGCCGCGGACCCGAATACGTT
>CAJPDP010210422.1:0-15082 GCA_905336975.1 Bombina variegata variegata | reverse complement strand
TGATATGAGCAGCTACATTATTTAAATGTGGGTGCAGTGACAATATCTAGCTATGCTTCACATGCACCTGCAGAGAAAAAATATTTTACTAGAAGAATTTTTGCTATTACATGTATATTGCAAATATATTTCTATTCAAAGATGTAATAAATCTATTTGCATTTAAATTTTGACTGGAATGTCCCTTTAACTTTGTAGCGCTGCTTCACATTAGGCTATTCTCTTGAACAAACAGTGTTGTTCTCTGGTTGTGTAAGTTTTCATTAACACAGTGCAGCCAGAGTAAAGCACTGTTGAAAGAGAAAAGTCAAATACATTGCAGCGCTGCAAAGTGGCAGTGCATTGATTGACTGTCTCTCAGGGATTTTTTCACCCTCAGCCCTAGCTTTTTTTGGTCTTCAAGAGACATTTTCTTTTCTTTCCCTTCAGCTAATCTGCAGGCTTCTAAGCTTTCATTCCTGCTTTTTCAAATAAAGATACCAAGAGAATGAAGAAAAAATTAGTAAATTAGAAAGTTGTATAAAATTACATGCTCTCTCCGAGTCATAAAAGAAAAAAAATTGGGTTTAGTATCCATTTAAAGTAGAAAAGCAGATGCACACTTTTATCTCCCATTTACTTTAACCCCTTAAGGACCAGTGACATACCCTTTCTATCGGGATTGCATTTTTAATAGCGCACTCTTGCCGCCAGCAGCAAGACCACATTATTTCCGGTGGCCAGCAGGAGGGAGGGTGGGTGTAATAGCGCGGTCCCGCAACTTGCAGTTGGACCTGCACTATTATAACTAAGAAAACCCTTACAGTCAATTTACTTCACAATCACAATGTACCCTGTATTGTCTCTGTTTAGGACTCTTTTTTTTTTTTTTTTTCTTAAAGGGACATGAAACCCAAAAAATTTCTTTGATGATTCAGATAGAGCATACAATTTTAAACAACTTTCCAATTTTACTTCTATTACCTAATTTGTTTTGTTCTATTGTTATCCTTTGTTGAAAATGATACTTGGGTAGATTTAGGAGCTGGGAGCTATCTGCTGATGGTTGCACAAATATACTTATCATTGGCTTACCAATGTGTACAGCTAGCTCCCAGTAGTGTATTGCTGCTGCTTCAATAAAGGATACCAAGAGGATGAAGCAAAATGTATATTTACCACCATATGGGCACATATGCCAAATCAATAACTGTTACAAATACATCTGCTTTGTTCGTTAGGTGCAGATCATTAAAATTCCTAGCAATTGTAGAATTATTATTATTATTTTTGTGCATTGAAAGTTTATATTTTTGACTGATATTGCATAAAGTTGACAAATCTTTTAGCCACACTTGAAAATACCTTTTTGTCTGTGAGCAAGACCTAAAAATCATAAGTTTCCAGAAACCAAGCTAGGCAATACCCTAATTGGCAAAGTAAATGGCTTCTTTAAACAAATTGACATTATTTTATGACTTTAGCGAAGGTTAGATGTCCAGTTGAAACAACATGGTGTTTTTTATTTCAAATTTTAACTTTCATTAAAATTAAATTGAGCAGAATATTAAGTGGTATATTAAAACCTTTTTTTTCCTTGTCGTACCAGAGCATATCTTGCCTCTACCCCACATTTGTTTTACATATTAAACAGATAGAAAGTTGAAATGTGCATAAATGGATATAAATATGATATAGAAGCATTTTTGCAATATTCTTCCAATAGCTAGAAATGCTTGTAGTAAAAGTTATTAGTTTTTCTGTGGCATACATACATATGCTGTGAGGGCACACGCACCAGTATTCAGGCTCAGAGAGCTGGAAAGGGTGCGTATTGCTTCTGTGAAGTCATCATTTGTGTCATAGAAATCACCACTGACTGATAAATTGTGGTGTTTAAATACTGGTGCAAGGGCCCTCACAGGATTTGTGTATATGCCGCAGAAAAACAGTAATAACTTTTATTAGAAGCATTTTTGCTAATGGAAATATAATGCGAAAATGTTTCATTCGCATTGAAATGCTCCTATGCACTTTTCAGTTTTGACCTTTCTATCCCTTTTATTAATTTATAGTGTTTTATGTTTGTTTTTTTCTTTTGAATTGGTAGGCAGTGTGGGGGGGGCGGAAACTGACATAAATGATTCCTTTTCTAATTGATTTAAAGTAATGGTTAATTTAACACATAATTAAATCATATTCTTAATCTATATATATTTTTTTTACTTCATCATTTTTATTTTAGTGCATCTGAAAATAAAAATGATAGATTAAGAATAGGATTTATGTGTTAAATTTACCATATCTTCAAATCAATTGCATTTAATATGTTTATGGCATTTGCCATATCCTATCTTGACTGTAATACTTTTTTTTAACTTCAGTAGTAAATCATGCTGTTAACTTTAAATATGTTATAATGAACATACAAATCATTTATCTTGATATGTAAAAGTGCAGCAATTAAACGCTTTACATAATTGCATGGGAAGGATTGCTTTGAAGCTCTTTAAAGTGAAGATCCATTTTGATGATTTAGTGCCTGGTTTTTAATAAACCTACCTTACCTTTTAATCCTGGCAGCCGCTCCAGCACCTCCTCCGCCCGTCGCAAGCCGTCTTTGTGGGTCCAAAATTACTAATCTGGCTTCCTCCAATCACAGCGTTGCATCAGGCCAAGATTCCCCCGGGGGGGAAATCTGTGATTGGAGGAAGCCTGATTCGTCATTTCTGACGTCTGCAGAGGCTTCCGACGGCCGGGGGAATCGCTGGAGCGGCATTCAAGATTAAAAGTTAAGTTTTTGAAGAAAACATTGAAATGTCAATTTGATGAATTAAAGTGCCCATGTTTTTAATAGGTTTACTAAAAACCAGGCACTAATTCATCAAAATGGACCTTCACTTTAAATTTAGATTGAAAAGAACAGGAACGTCATATTTGTGCACAACTGATTTCCAGGTATATTTTTTTCACTGTTTTATAATGACACCCTTAGCATGATTAGGGATATGCATAATAACAAAACGTTATTCATCATAGGCGCGTCTGGTTTTTAAAAGACAAAAAATAGTACATTTGAAAATACTCTGTGGAACAAAAAAAAAATACTTTCATTTTCCCTTTGCAATTTTACATCCAATGACAACACAGAACAGAAATATAGTTATATTTTCCTGAAGACTTTATGCAGATATTGATCAATGGAATAAAGTTATTGAACAATTAGGAACACCATTACCTGAGTTTATGAAAAAACTACAGCCTACAGTGAGGAATTATGTTGAAAATAGACCAAAATATCCTGGTATTAGATTTGAAGAGCTTTTTCCAGACTGGATATTTCCATCGGAATCGGAGAGTGACAAGCTAAAAAGTAAGTACCTTTTTGTATTTATTGCATTTAATTTACTTTGCCACATTTTATCTCTGGTGTTTTCATTGGAATATTTTTTTTTTCACTTGATGTTGCTGCATAAAATGCATTATTTTGTTTGTGTGTTTCAGCAAGTCATGCAAGAGATTTATTATCTAAAATGCTAGTCATAGATCCGGATAAGCGTATTTCTGTAGATGAAGCTTTGCGCCACCCCTACATCAGTGTCTGGTATGACCCGGCTGAAGCAGAAGCAGTAAGTTGTTTTTGTTTTGGGTTGGGAGGGGGGCAACAACGAAAGTATTATATAATGTTAACATGTTGATTATTAGATATCCTAATACGCTCCCACCCAGAATTAACATTTTAATACCTAACATGGGCATTGTGCATATAGAGGGATACCATGAGCAGGTCTGCTGTTCCTGCAGGACTAGCCCATTTAAATGGACATGTCCTTGAGAAAAATGGTGATGGTTCAATGAGCAAAAACTGCTATTTCAAATACACAAATAAACCCGAAGAAGCAAATGCCCATACATTTATTACTCAGCAGCTTGTACTTTTTACTGTAAAATGTCCCTTTAAGGTTCCTCTATCATTCTCCTCTCTTCTGATGCAAAAGGTGGTGGGGCAGAAAGTTTACAAGAGCTTATTTTGCTGATTAGATTTGTTTTGTAATTCTAACAGCTTATGAAAAGTCAGTTCAGGTATTTTCAACTAATGCACTAACAACTTCAGGCTTTATCAGGAGTTGGAGGTGTTTATTGGATAGGATGACCTTTTTTTTTTTAAATAAAGTGAAATGATATGCATTGTCAGCTGATATCTGGAGCATCCACTTTTTATACTAGATGTGTACTACTAACTCTATTTGTGTGTTAATGGTTTCAATTAAAGTTGTTTAACTTCTTTTCTTAACACAAACTGTTACACATTTTTATACACAGTTATAATCACTGTAACACTTTTTAAGCCCCCTCCAGAGATCTACGATGCCCAGTTGGAAGAAAGAGAACATGCAATAGAGGAATGGAAAGGTAACTATACACGGTATTGATTCAGTTCAACTTTAATATGCGTTTAAATCAGCAAACGTTTTTAAGCATTAAAAAAAAAAATGCATGTGATGGAAAAAAAATCTCTGCTTTTACAAAGTTGAACAGTAATTATGTTAATTTAATTGTATGTTTTGAATATATTGGTTGTAACCATCTATACATTTTCATAAAATGATGATGGTCCACAGTCCTCCATAACATATGAGATATATTTCCCGCCACTAGGTGGTCAAGAACCCATATCAGAGCTCAAAATCCCTCCCATCTCTCTTAGTTTTGTTCTTGGCCTCGTAGGAGTTGGTTGAGAATAGAGGTATTTTCAGCTACTTGTTTATGGATTTAAATTTGGGAGCTATGACCTATGAGACCCAAAGTCAATGGGAATTATTCACAAAGAAGACAGAAGAGAAACTTAACAGCAGCTGAATGATACAGGGGCATAGGAATACCCTTTTATGCATACAGTATTTCCTTATGGGACTTCAGCCATAAATAACCTCAGGCATTGCGGGACTCGTCATTAGCCTCCGCTTGAGGGACACAGGTATTTCCTACTGCAATTCTCTGCGGTACTCAATACCTGCACTGGATGGGCTCTCTACTGGATACTGCTGCAGCTACATTGACAAGGATTTGATATGCCTGGTAAGCCAGTAGAGGGTTGCTGCATAAGGTAAGTTATTTTACACAGCACACACACAGCCCAGAGGCTATTTGTAGGTACTCAGACAAGCACAGCATAGCCAGGGGACTTTGCTTGCTCTTTTCATGACACACTTTTTTTTTTTTCTTTTTTCAAATCTTTTTTTCAGGTCCCTACCCTACCATATTCTTATCAGCATGGCCGCCGCTAGAAATTTTGTGGCCCCTGACTTAACCATTGATCAGGCCCCCCCCCTTGACATGTACCATTTTTGACCAAGTGACTAAAACGTATATGCACTTTATTCTTAAGTGTCTATTTAAACTTGGAAATGTTGAGTTTTGTTCTCTTTGAAACAGAGGGTTTGTCTCTTCCTACAATGGCTCCATTTCCATCAGTAACTCAGTGCATGGAGGCAGTGAGTCTTATGGTAGCTGCTTCAGACGCTGTTCCCTTTGCCCCTTCTTCACTTGAGACCCATATAATTGTCTATGCTACCTTAGTGGACAAATAATTATCTACATTTGGAACAACAGATTGCTTTGGATTTCTCAGATAATCTTTTTCTTGGGGACAGTCTTTCTTTAACCCTTGAGGCATCCTTCCTTCGTCAGTCTTGGTCTGTTGTGTGACGGACGCTAGTCTCTCAGGCTGGGGGGCGGTCTGGGTTTCTCGCAGAGGTTAAGGAGTTTAGTCTCCTCTAGAGGCAAGGTTACCAATCAACATTCTTGAACTTCGAGTGATACTTCGGTCTTGGCCCCTATTGAATGATAAGTTTATCCGTTTCCAGTCTGACAATATCACTGTGGTGGTCTACACAAATCATCAAGGGGGTACCGGCAGTAAACTAGCCATGCAGGATGTGTATCAGACTCCTGAGGTTCAGACTTTTGTCCAGGCGTTGTTTAGAATTAGGCCTGTTGTGAAACCTATTTCTCCACCCTAGGATTTGAATTTATTTCTCTCTGTATTACAAGGTCCTCCTTTTGAACCAATACATTCCATGGATATCTACTGTTATTTATTATTATCTTACTGTTAGTACTTTCACTATTAGCAATCTCTTCAGCAAGGAGAATTTTGGTGTTGTCAACCTTGTCTTGTGATTCTCCATTTCTATTTATTCACAAGAGCATTGTTGTGAAACAAGAAATTGTTGTTCCTTCATTGTGTTCACATCCTGCTAACTTTTAAGGAGCGACTATTACCTAATCTTGTTATAGTCAGGGCTTTGAAATTCTATCTCCAAACTACTAAAGCTTTCTGACAAACTTCTAGTTTTTTCACTATGACTCATAAGGGGCAGAAAGCTACTAATGTAGCGTTGCCCTCTTGACTCAAACAAGTTATTCACAAGGCTTATTTGTTAGCGTGAAAGTCACCTCCTAAGCATATTAAAGCACTTTCTACAAGATTTAGATGCATCTTTGGAGCTGATTTGCAAAGCTGCAACATGGTCTTCTCTGCATCTGCATACTTTTTCCAAAATGTATTGCTTTGATGTTGCTTCTTCGCAAGTAGCTTTTGGCAGGAAAGTCCTTCAGGCTGCAGTCTTGGCTAAATAGCAACTGCCAGAAAAATTCTCCCACCCTTTCCATAACACAGTCAATCTGCTTGGGTATTAATCCCATATGTTATGGAGGACTGTAAACCATCATTTTACAAAAGAAAACAAAATATATTCTTACCTGGTAAATTTTCTTTTGGAATGATGATGGTCCACAGGCTCCACCTGTTAAAATTTTTGGGCGACCGATCTAATGACACCTCTCCAGACCCTGCTTTGTCTTTCCTACCTATATGAGAGTGGCGGGAGGGATTTTAAGCTCTAATATGGGTTCTTGACCTCCTCCTAATGGCGGGAAATATATCCCATATGTTATGGAGGACTGTGGACCATCATTATTCCAAAAGAAAATAATTTATAAGGTAAGCATACATTTTTTTTTTTTAGAGATGCTAGTGTTTTTGGTTATAAACAAATTATATTTGCCAGACAGTTTTGAAATGTTCTTTCCATTTTTAATGCAGAACTTATATATAAAGAAGTGCTAGACTGGGAAGAAAGGAGCAAAAATGGTATTACAAAAGAACAGTGTTCAGGTTAGTGCTGTAACCTAAATTTTATTTATTTTTCTCGCTTTTCTTTTTTTATAATGTGCTTAGCTGGAGTTCTGGTTTACAATAGGATTGCTGTACTATACATCATGGTAAGAAGATGCCTTAAAGGGACATGATGCATGCAGATCATGCAGTTCTAAGAGACCTTTAAATTTTACTTTTATTATCAAATTTACTTTGCTTGGATTTATTTGTTTAAAAGCTTTTCTGTGTAAGCTTGTGAGCAGCAATGCACTAATAGGAGCTAGCTTGTTATTGGTGACTACACACACATGCTTTTTGTCATTGGCTCACCAGATGTGCTCAGTTAAGTCCCAGTAGTGCATTGCTTCTCAGGAGCTGACTTCAACTATGTGTTTAATCTTTCTGCATGGGTTATACACAGTTATATGGAAGCAACAGTGTAATAATACAATTCTCTAACACTTTAGAGTATTTTCTTTTTACACTTTTGTATCCATTTCATTTTATTTATTTTGCTACTTCCATATGAATAACTTTAGTAGTGGTAAACCGTGGAGTGGACATTAGTTATCATGGCTTACCCTAATATGTACCATCAAAAAGTGACCCTTTAAGAAGAGTCCAAATAAAAAACAAAGCCTGAATCCCATTTGTTTTAATTATTTAAAGCATTTCTCCTCCTCCTCGTTTTTTTTTAAATCTTCTTCTTCTGACATACAGATGGAATGGACAAACTATAAATCCTTAGTATGAAAACATTTCTGGAACATTCCCAGATATTTTAAAGGGACATGAAACACAAATGTTTTCTTTCATGATTCAGATAGAGTACATTTGTAAACAACCTTCCAATTTATTTCTACTATCATTTTTGCTTCATTCTCTTGGTATCCCCTTCTTGAAGAAGCAGCAACGCACTACTGGTAGCTTGCCAATCACAGGAGGCATATATGTGCAGCCACCAATCAGCAGCTAGCTCCAAGAGACGAAGCAAATTAGATAAAAGATGTATATTAGAAAGTTGTTTAAACTTGTATGCTCTATATGAATCACGCAAGAAAAAAAAAAATTAAGTTTCATGTCCCTTTTAACTATAGTTCTGTATTTCATTTGGTTTATATTACTATACAGGGGGCCTCTGCGTACCTGCAGTTTTGTTAAGGATACATTTTTATTAGTGTAAAATAGGAAAATGTTGTATTATGTATTTTACTTGACATTTTAAGCAGTTATTTACAAATTACTTTTTATGAGGCGATAGACGAAAGGAATGCATTATTTAGTCTGACATGTATAGAGGGTAAATCAGGTGCTTAATACCTTGAAACATATGAATTGCGATTGGTGGCGAAATGCCCAGCTGCGTTTGATACATTCATTAGCGCACTCTTCCTGGAAATGAGTTACAATATAATATAATGCAATATGTTTGTGTGTTGTAGGTGTGATTTTTACTTTAAAATGTAACCTTCATTAAAATCAGATTTTAAAAGGTGATTAAGGCAACAAGGGTGTGTAAAATGGGACGAGTCTAACAATTAGACATGCTATTGGAGGTTTCAAATGCAAACGATTGTGGAAGAAGACAGTCACACTTTCACAAGAAGAAATCTTGCTCCAAAAAGAATTGAATGCCACGAGTGGCCACCTTCTTTCATATTCTTTTCCATGCAAAACCTTCAAATGTACGTCTACTAAACATTTCTGCACCTGTTTACAGTCTGTAAAATGCACAAAATCAGAGGTAAAATAAAAAAAATCAAATATTTTCAGACTTTAGAAGCTTTAGAAAAAAAAGAGCAAAGCCTACACCATAAATTAGCTGAAACATATAGCATAATGCATTGAATATTGCCCAATTTGCTGATAAACAGTCCTGCCTTGTATGCATACATATGAGTTATTGGTGTTACTACCATATTGTAATAAATACACACATCTTGAAAGTATTCACAAAGCTTGAAAAAGTACATGTTTAGTGGTCGGTTTAAAAAAAAAAAATCTTTTAAATTTGGTAAATGTGTGTTTAAAAATGACATTGTTGTTTCTGTGCACATAGTTATGTTTTGCCTCAGATTCTGTTATACTTGGTTCACTTAGCACAGATGCAGCAGTAAACAGCAACACCACTCCGTCCCAGTCTTCCTCATTCAACGACATCTCATCCATGTCTACAGAACAGACCTTGGCATCAGATACAGACAGTAGCCTGGATGCTTTGACAGAGCCCTTGGAAGAATGTCATTGATCAGCTGTCAAATGTTCATCCAATTTGCTATCTTTTATTATTTTAATTTTTTTCTTTATTTAAAAAAAAAAAAAAAAGCTTCCTTGGACTGAATTTGCTTTTAAGTTAAAGGAGTAAAATGGGGAATTACCATGTTTTGCATGTTTTAGAGCAATGCCTGGTTTTACTCAGATACAGGTATAAAAACTGACTGGTTTATGTTGCTGAGTTCTAAAGTTTCATTCTGGGAATGTTTCATAGCGATTTGTAATTATTTTCAGGTGAGCAGTTAACGTTAAAACAAGGTGAATAAATTTAAATGAAAAATGGACATAAAATTGTTACATTATAGTAATGATCTAACAATTTAGATTAATTTAAAGTCTTAAACATTTTAGTTCATATTTTCTTACATTGTTGAAATGCTTAGAAAAATATTAGTTTTAGATCTTTTACTGTTAGGTACCAAACTATTAATATTTTATTGTAAATAGTTACATACCTACAGACCGGTTAGCCTTTTTATGTTTTTTATTTGAATATGTGAATATTTCACTGTTTACAAGTCTTGTATCATTTTATAATGAAAGGTTGTTTTCTTTTAGAAATATATATCATGCTCTGGTATTTGATTTTAAAGAGACTCTGAAATTCTGTGTTTTTAATCATTTATATGGAGGCTAGTAATTAAACCTGCTAGTCTTCTTATCTTGTAAAAAAAAAAAAAAAAAGATAATATAAATTATTTGCGTAAAAGCTCCTTAAATGGAAACTTGCAAGAATTGCAAATACTGCTGTAGTAATGCGGACTGGCTGTCAGGGACCATTCCAACTACTTTTAGTGTTCACTGGCGAATGTATTTTAAGACACCCTGTTCATATGCAAAGAAATAAATAGAATTTATTTTCCTTAGTACGTGTGCACCATACCATTTACATTTAGAATGAAGAAAAAAAGGACTTACTAAAATGGTGTTCTGTGTCGCTTTGTGCGTTATAGTACAAATTCTACAGCATCATTTTTCCATGACAGCATGCAAGTATTTATCTTTTGTAAAAAGAAATAGTTGCATAGTAAAGATACTCAGCTCCTGCTATTATAATAATCCAGGTCCAGTAGTACTAAACACTTGTCGCTACTGTTTGCTGACTGCCGAAAAATACTGTTGTACACTATAGGTCACAATCTTCAGTCTTTTTGTTTGTGTGTGTGTTTATTATACCCCATCAAAATACTGTAGTATACTATTTCATGATCAACATACCTGGTGAAGCATTTTTCTATGTACAAAATGCCACACATTTAAAATAAAAAAGGGCTACATATTAGACAAAAACTACATGACATGGTTTAGTTTATATATAACCACCTTATGACAATAAAAAGTAAAATATATATTTACCTTTACAAATTTAAATTGCATGCTTAATTCATTTTTAAGTTGCATGTCTTTGTATGCTAAGTTACATAATGGAGAAAATTATAGGCCTTAAATCTGTGCCCTTTATTGGTAATTAGGTGTAGTAGACAAACCGTTTATAATGCAGGTGCATGAAGCATGTTAAGATATGCTTCACATGCACAGTTATAGCAAATATATTGCAAAAGTGCTTCTTTTCAAATTTGAAATACATTGACGTGCTTTACTTTGCTGGAATATCCCTTTAAGATACTTGTTTGCAATATGCGAACTGAAAAAAAAATCAAGTCCAATGTGTATATTGTTTCTGTATCTCTTTGTTATGGCAGAAGCTATACAAGCGGTCACTGCTTCTTTTTCTGACCTTTAGTTTTAATGACTAGATAATTTTAAATTTGCCACACTTCTGGTTTGTTGTTGATATTAACTTGGTAAAATAATACTTAAATTTGCCACAGGTGCCATTTGAACTACATAAATAATTTATATATTTAGAGAGGGATATATAAACATATTTTCACAAGCTATACAATATGCAGACTTTCAGATATACGGTTCTTATTATAAATAACTATATTCTAGATATAAGCAAATGATGCAGGCTACATTGGTTAAAAGATGGCAAAATGTTTTGTTCAAATGATTTCCTTTTTAAAGTCCCTTTTTTGTTTTTGCTTTAAAAAGGCTGCAGAATAAGGCATGTATAATCTGTTCTGTTCTCAGTCACTACATTTGTAAAAAATGGGTTTTAGCCTACAGTCTATAATGAAGTACACAGTTGGTACAAAAAGCTCATTCAGAGCATCATGCAGACATTCTTTTCTCATCATCCTTATCCATTTCTACCAGCAGAATTGAATACAAATCGTCTGCTTTTGCCATCTCTTAATTGTACCAAACAAAAAATACAGTACAATTTAATATTGTCAGATTTATCAGAGTATAAAACTTAGGGTTTTTTTTTAAACTTTCATAGTGTACCATTAACATATCATCATTCTAATTCAAAGGTTCATGTTTTGCTTTAAAAAAAATCCATTAAACGTTTACATTATTGAATAATTCCAAATGTGTGATTGTCAGGGAAAAGTAACACCCTAAGGGATCTTCTGCTATAAAGCGTCCTACAATAAAATATAAAAATGCATTTGAGTTTTCATGTTCAAAAACCGAAGACTTGATGAAAACAAGGGTCAAAAACATACTAAGGGGTAGATTTATCATTGCACAAGCATTTGTAGTGAAATGCTTGTGCAATGCTGCCCCCTGCTCACCGTATCAGGGCCGGGATGATTTCAGTCCACCACCTAAAAGGTGTCAGGAAAAGTTAAGGAGCAGCGGTCTTACGACCGCTGCTTCTTCTGTTTCAGACAAGCCTGAAATGATGGGCATAGAAATCAGCATCCACTGCTTTAATAAATCTACCCCTAAGTATACAGTATATAAAGGGTTGAAGTTGTGAATGTAACAGAATTGTGTTTGTTACCTCTCTTTTTTTTTTTTCTTTTAAGTAAAGGGCTAATAATAATAATCATAGTATAAATCAGGTTTATGGAACATGCACTCCAAGACGTTAACAGCAGTTATATCAGTTATTGAGGTTGCTCTTCTGGTGTTAGAGACACTTGAAAGTGTAAAAATAGGCATCCGCTCTACCTTTTATGCAACATTTTATATTTTTACCTTTTTATAATTTACCATAGATTTTTATTCAAAATATTTTAAGTTCCTATGAGAAAATTTACAGTAACTGTATAGTATTTCAAGAGTTAGTATTGCTTTGTGGTAGATATGACAAAGTTAAGAAATGTCTAACTCCCTCTTTGCATTTCCTAAACAGTGCCCCTCTCAGACTTTTTCTGGCAGAATATATGCAACTAAAAAGAATTAATTACGGTTTTAGAAAAATCTGTCCCCCAGCGATAGAGAAGTACAATGAAAACATTAAGTACGTGTCAAGACACATTTAAGTTCAGATACAAAAGGAGATTGAGGTTGGTTGGAAAATGTGAAAGTGTAACTAGGTGAAAACGGTTGTAGCCAAGCTTGATGAGTTAAATTATGTGTGGGCCACAAATGTTGGCAGAATGTTATGGGTTTCTTATAAATCACCAACATATTGGTGAAAATTTAATGGAGCTAGTGAGGTAATTCTATATAGTAGGTGCAGTATGTGTAACGTCCTGTAAAGTTGCAAGCTGGAAAATGACACTTTTTGAGCATATATGAAATGCAAATAGTTATTAGGGTAATAAGAAAACAAGAGTGATCAGTTTTGACCCCTCTCCATTGTATTTTATACTTCCTCTGTCTTATAGCAATGAGTGATATGGAGTATATTTGACTTTTTCCCCTTAATTGTGATTTGTGATTTTGTGTGTTTTTTTGTTGTTGTTTTTTGTTATGATTGTGTGTCTGGTTATGACATAGAAATTCTTTGTTTTAAATGTATGCATGTCTGTATATGTGTTTTTTGCATATTTGTGTGCGCCTTTGTACATCTGGCCTTATCACTTATAGTTCATAAAGAATCCAATCCATGTATAACTTGGGAAGCCCAAATAGTTTGATGATTTGCAGTTTGGATACATAGTGAACACGTAATTACAAGACATTTCTGGTGTGTTGCTATAGAATAACATGCTAGACAAGTCAAATCATTTTTAAAACAAATTGCCATATTGTTTGCTGCAATAGTTTTTCAATAGCAAAGCTCCACCCACCAGTTTCCTTATTTATAAGAACCAATCTTGGATTGAATCTGCAGACAATAAGGCTAACCAACGGTCATTATGTTTGTATAAAGGATATTATTTTGCAGATTTTATCCACTAAGCCAATTTGGGAAATATATTTTGTAACTAAACTTTTTATATACTTAAAATATATATATATCAAGTTAGTTACTGTGCCTTTAAGTGCCCTGAGATATTTTGTGTAAAGTTTATTCTTATGAGCTTAATACACTCTAAAAGTTTTAAGGAGTTTGTGCCTAATACATAGTTAGGCACATTTTACTTCTTCTTTTTTTTCTCTTTCCTCCCATAATGATATTAAGTCGCGTGCCCCATGGATTGTAGTTGCAGCAGTGAGTCAAGGCAGTTAGATATTTATTTTGGGTAGGATGTAACTGTATTTCAGATGTCATACATACTAAACCGTACTAATACAGGCCTAAAATCATAGCAGCTAAACGTAAAAGGCGTGTTCAAAATGGTTTATACTGCTCACCTGAAAATTTCTTATGTTTTGACAGAGATCACTGAACAGTTTCAAATGTACTAAGGGTGCATTAAAGTTTAGGTTAACATATTTTTTACTTCATCAGATGTGAGATGCACCTTAAAACAATGCCAAATGGAATGTGTATTAATCAAGTATTTTATTTCACTTGTACTTATTGTGGTCTTCCTTGATTTTGTGACTATATGGATACATTGGGAAGCTGATCATGTTGTAAGCTATAAAGCTTTTAGAATAGTGTATATGCAATACTTCGATTTTGATAAGCTTTGTCTGCAGCGACATACTCTCAAGAACACATTACTTGCAACACACTAGCTATTCATGTTTTTAAATACAATATGTTCACAAATTTCACTTGAAAATTCTATATTTATTCATTGCTGAAAAATGTTTTCTTCATCGATTGAATTGTGACTTTTTTTTTTTCTTTTTATGCCTAAAATCCCGTTAGAATCACTTTTATTCTTATATTTATGTGAATACACATAAACAGTAGTTATTTAAATTTTGTAGTTAATCGAATATGCCAATATTGGCAATTCAAAAAGAAGAAATGCAATTTATTTTTTTGGTTCTAGTTTATTTTTATATTATTTACTTTAAACTTTTGTAATTTCTTTACATTAAGGAAAATAGTTCTACTGTTACAATGTTTTAAGAGTTGATGTAGACAAAGCTTTGAAGAAAATAATGTTGCTATAAACTTAGTAATTATTAAAGTCTTGTAAAATAATGTTGTCTGTGCTGTATTTTTATGAAAAAAAATGTTCATCTGCTGTTTTTTTGTGTGAAAATAGGTTAATTTTTAAATTATATTTCTTTCATGTAATTAACAAGAGTCCATGAGCTAGTGACGTATGGGATATACATTCCTACCAGGAGGGGCAAAGTTTCCCAAACCTTAAAATGACTATAAATACACCCCTCACCACACCCACAATTCAGTTTAACGAATAGCCAAGAAGTGGGGTGATAAGAAAGGAGCGAAAGCATCAAAAAAAAGGAATTGGAATAATTGTGCTTTATACAAAAAAATCATAACCACCA
>CAJPDP010210283.1:0-11680 GCA_905336975.1 Bombina variegata variegata | reverse complement strand
TGAATAATCCGGAAATCAATGGAGGGAGGAGCAACAAACGGCCGGGAGAGTAAATATAACATGTTTATAACACTATAATCTATATACTTTTATTTAAAAAAAAAAATAGCGATCATGTTATTTAGGACTTATATAATATATTACAGGCGACGAAACCACTAAACTTAACCTTCACTTTAAGTTCCATGTCTTCCTAAGGATGTTAAAGCCCGGTGCTTTTAGGATGGCATGGAACTTGGAAAGGCATCAAAGGGATAACTTTGAAAATTGCTAGAAAATAGACTGCTAATTTGTAACAAAGTGCTATTGATTTGTTTTTATTTTGTATTTGCCAATTATTAAATTCTACTTTATTTAGTGATCCTTTAAAGGGAGAGTAATGCCAAAATTAAACTTAAATCTTTCCACTTTCATCATCACCACATTTACTTTGTTCTCTTGGTATAATTTTAGAGCATACCTAGGTAGGTGCTGGAGCAGCAACTACTAGGGAGGTAGCTGCACATATATGCCCTGTCATTGGATCCCTGTAGTGCATTGCTGCTCCTTCAACAATGAATATCAAGAGAATGAAGCAAAATGTGATAACTGAAATAAATTGTAAAGTTGTTTAAAATGACATGCTATATCTGGACTGTGAAATTTAATTTTTTACTGTCAAATCCCTGTAAATAGCTACATTTACGTGAACTTAGCTGCCTTTAACAAGAATGGGAATTATTTCATCCTATCAATAGATTGTAACACTAGTGAGATGGAAAGTCACACTTTAATTGGTTAGCTCCTCTCCAATAACATCTAGTTTAGCTCTTAGGTTGGTGAGGGTTAAATAGCATTCGCCTATCTGCTAATGTTCACACCCACTAAGGTGTAAGGAAACATGGGAGTGCTATTTAACCCTTACCAACCCTCACCTTCATTTTTAAATAACTGTTCTTGCCTGTTAAAACCACCGCCAAGACTAAACATAGTCAGTTGAGAAAGGCTATGCAAACAAGAGTGCATATTTTCCCAGGCAGCATATTCTCCCAAAATATCCATTTTCAATTGTTCTATTTTAATGTGCAGCATGCTCATTGTGTGTGTGTGCGAGTGTGAGACAGAGAGAGAAACAGACAGGAGAGGATAGAGAGAAGTGTAGACTCCCACATTTTATTTGTGTATTGTTTTTAAAACACTGATCTAAATTCCAGAGATAAGCAATAACCAGCTGTGGTTGCTGTTATAAGCAATAGACCTGGACCACACTCCTGTTTGAACATTGGGGAAAGAGGCTAAGCTCAGGAGGATGTGTGATGTAGTAGGTTGGTGTAGCAGCCTAAACGGTATAACAATGAAGACAAATAACAATTTGCCGCCTTACCTCAGACTCCATACCTTTACCCCAGACCCCAAACAACGCCCCGCAACAGACACTCAGTGAGGATGCAAACAGATCCTATACCGCCCTTCTCCTCTTACCGTCTCTGCCAGACATCTCTGCAATCAACTCTTCCCCGCTCAGGCAGCTGCACCGGAAGTAATAGACCTACTCAGTGTCAGAACCAATGCACTTCCGGTTTAGACTCCTTGCTTGTACAACTTTATGAAATCACGTAATGAGCAAATATCTTGCTGGTGATGTGCGTCCGCAACAAGTATAATAAATATCGGTTACATTACTGAATAAATACATAGGGGACGTGTTGCTCCTTTGTACAAAAACTGGAAACACCGGAAGTGCAGAATCGCCATCTTTAAACTCCTAGATGAATGGAAAATTCAAATGCAACATAAGAGTTGTAAGATATTAATAATACATATATTCCGCTATACGATATTATGTTATTTCGTATACATTTATAACAATGTATAAAACAATATTGATTCAGCCATGTATGTACACCAGGAGTCGTAGTGCGGATAATTGGCACCGGAAGTACACCTGGCGCCATGTTGCTACACCCGATAACATAGGAAGCTAGCAATGGTGTCATGCTCTTGTCAACCGATAACATGGTGCTATGATGGTTGTTGGGGCGAGGAATGAATGATTTTTTTATTTATATCTAAACAGGCGAGCAAAGACATAAAGGTCACAGTGTGATATGGCATATGGGGTTGTGTTGTCATGAGTATTAAGGAGGTGAGTTATAAACCTATATACAAATCGTTTATCCCTAAAGTAATATATGAAGTTGCACAGTAATTATTAATTACAGGGTTATAAAAATGTTTTGAACAATGCAAATGTGTTAAACACATAGTTAAAAGTCAGCTCAATATGCACGACTGGGACTTTACTCATCACATCTTTTAAGCCAATGTCAAGTGGCATATGGGTGTAGCCACCAATCATCAACTAAAATTCTAGTAGTGCATTGTTGCTCTAGAGCTAGTTAGCTAAGCACATTAGGTGATCCAGTAACAAAACATAAATGTGTGTATCCACCAACCACCAGCTAGCTCCCAGCAGTGTAAGATGTTTATGTATTCATTTTCAACAAAGGATACCAAGAAAACAAAGAGAATTTGAAAACTACTTTTCTATCCCTTTAAAGTGTTGTAAACTGACAAACTATTTGAACAATTATAAAAGAAATTGACATTGAACTTGAAATTGTATTTTGTCTTTAACTCCCCATACAGCCTCAGGAGTCACCTGTCTATGCCGGTATGCATAGCAGCCTTGTGCTTTTTTTTATTTATCTATCAAAACTGTATAGATATGTGTGTGTGTATATCTCAGTAGACAACCCAGCCTGCCAGTATGCAGTGTGGTGTTTTTTTTCTTCTTCTGTAGTGTAGGGATCCTGCACACAGTTGTCTGCCAGTATCCAGTTTTTTTTTTTTTTTTTCTGTAGCGTAGGGGGTCCCCCCTCCCCAAGATCATTATGTAGGCCCCCACCCTGATTTCTCATTTTTTGTACTGTAGTGACCCATCCATCCATCCCTCCCTCCCTCTCCCTTCCAAACTTGTTTTCTGTTGAGTAGGATCCTGTCTTTGCTGGTGTTCTGGGAAAATGGCAAACTTGTTAAATTAACTGGCATCATCTGTTTCACAAAGTTTGACCATAATGCGCATGCGTGTCAGCATCATTACATACCTGGCCACATACTTCACTGCTACAGTTTGGAGACTGGTGAAATTCCTGGAACCTCTGTACTGCACATGCGCGGCATTTGAACCTGTCAATACCGTGCCTCGCTTTGCCATACATTTATATGCATTCCCATTACAGTACAGTATTTAGTTTATTTAATGTCACTGTATAACTGTAATGGGAATGCATACAAATGTAAGGCAAAGCGGGCGTGGCATTGGCAGGTTCAAATGCTGCACATGCGCGGTAAAGAGGATCCAGAAATTTCACGGGTCTCCAGACTGTAGCAGTGACGTATGCGGCCAGGTATGTAATGATGCTGATGCGCATTATGGTCAAACTTTGCGAAACAGCTGATGCCACGTCGGTTCGCAAATTTCACAAGTTCGCCGCTTGTGTCACTGTCTGTGAGAATCAGGCAATCTGCCTTCATATGTTAACGGGGCACTAATCATGCTCCTGTTACCATATGAAGGCAGATGCTGGAAACACAAAAAAAAAAAATAGCAAGTCTCGTTTGTCAATTTACAAACAAGGTTGCTTGGGCTTCCAGCATTATTGATGTAGATCTACGTTTTGTGGTATGTGCTATGTACCACATAATGTAGATCAATGTCCATTTGGGCAAAGGGGTTAAAGGGACATGTAGCCCAATATTCTTTCATGATTCAGATTGTACAATTTTCAACAACTTTCCAATTTACTTCTGTTATCAAATTTACTTTGTTCTCCTGGCATCCTTTATTGAAAAGCAGGTAGCTAAACAAAGGCCTGGGCATTTGCCTGGAGCAGCAGTTTTGCAAAAATACCTTTATCAAAATTATATATTGCGTAACCACTGCCATCTAGTGTTCAAAAGCATTCTTACAAAATTGCTGCCATATAGTCCAGGTATTTTCTGTTTATAAAACCTTTTTTTAGCAGATCTTCTGTAATGCAGTGTTAATTGCTTAAAGTGAAGGTCAAGTCTGGCTTAGTCGATAACTCAGTTTTGCAGTTAATTAAAAATCACCTTGATGTTCACTCATCATTTTTACTCAATTTGTTCATAAGCTTTTATATTATACCTTTCAATTATTGCTCATTTTACCTTTATTCTCCGCCCGCCATCTTGCCAATTTTGATTGACAGTGTTTTACAATTTAATCTCCAATAGCCGTTTTCCCCCCGGGGCGTTCAGCCCCTTTTTACTAACGTCATTCTTTACTAATGTGCATGCGTTACAGTCCCACTAGCGTCATCAACCTGTCATGCTCGTGCATGAGATCCGCATGCGTTTTTGAAGCAGGGGAAATATAGAGCGCTTACAGTCTTCACAAAGTTCTAGCGAGTATCACGATCGCATAGTAATCAATGAATGAATGTTTTTTCATTCATTGAATACTATGTTTCTATGTTATGGGCTGTAATATTGTAACTCATGCACGATTGCGGGGACTGTACGCATGCGCAGTTCTCTGTATTGTGCACAAGCTTTGCGGTGACGTATTGAGCGCGTGGGACCCCTCGCTACGTCACTAGTGCCAAATAAGGAAGTGGTGGAGGGGAGGAGTAAACATGTAAACTGGAGGTATAATATACTTTTAATATATATAAAAAATTAAGTTAGCGACTTTAATGCTGATAGGTTAATATGTAAATAGATGCATTCCAGTATCATAAAACTGACCTTCACTTTACAGGAACATTATACTCAACATTTCTTTTATGTACATATAAGAGCAGCAGTTATTTTTCTTTTGCTTAAAAAATCTTTTTGTAAAAGCTCTTTACATTTGAGGTGCATTAACAGGAAGTGTAGCTGATACATGGATATTTATTGCAATTTGGCTATGAAAATGTGTGACCTGAAAAGCGTTTGCATGTTTGGACTTGATGAGCTCTAAATACTGTTATTATTCCTATTTTTTAATGGATTATCATAAAAAATTAAAGTTTCACTACTTTTTCCAGATGCTACCCGGATTAATTTATTATTAGTTGGTTTATTCACAACATGGACAATTTTTTCAGAATTAAAGCTCATATTGAGGGTTTTTTTTAATGCTGTCTTTCAGATGAAGCATAGACCATTTTTATGTATTGTGTCCCTTTTAAATGTTATGTCTGTTATACGTATATAAAATAACAAATATTTTTTTCTTGTTTTTTTTTTTTTTTAGCCGTCGAATAATTCATAAGCTGGATATAAGAATTATCAGTACCATTGTGATCGTGAAAAGCATAATGACGCCGCTTTACTCACAGCCTCTATTTCTGAGTCACAGAATTAATTTGTTCAGAATAAGAACTAGATACTGTTCTGCTAAAGTGCCTGATATTAATCCTCCGAAAGAGGATTTAGGTGCAAGTGTAATGCAGCGATGGGGAGAAATTGGGAAAACAATGGCTAGAAATTCTATGCAGAGAGTTTCCATCACTGCTAAAAATTGGTGGGATCGATATGAAGAGTTTGTGGGCATTGTAGAAGTGCGCGAGGCCCAAGGGAAAGTAGCAGAGGTAAAGTGTGCACAGTTAGTGTCCTGTGTGTGTTTATATGTGTGTGTATATATGTATGTTATATATGTATGTGTGTGTGTGTGTATATATATATATATATATATATACATACACCACACACACACTTACTAGATAATTATACAGGTAGCAATTTTGCTTTTTTTATTTTTAATGAAAGGGGTATGAAGGTTAGAATTAAAGGAACGTGAAACACCAAATTTTTCTTTCATGATTTAGGTAGAACATACAATTTTAAATAACTTTCCTGTTTACTTCTATTATAAAATTTCATTCTCTTGGTATCATTTGTTGAAGAAGCAGCAATGCACTACTGGTTTCTAACTGAACACATGGGCGAGCCAATGACAATTGGTATATATGTGCAACCACCAATCAGCAGCTAGAACCTAGGTTATTTGCTGCTCCTGAGCTTACCTAGATAAACCTTTCAAAGGATAACAAGAGAAGGAAGCAAATTAAATAATAGAAGTAAATTGGAAAGTTGTTCAAAATTGCATGCTCAGTCTAAATCATAAATGTCTAATTATGACTTTACTGTCCCTTTAAACTTTCATGGTTCAGACAGAAGTAAAGTGGAAAGTCTTTTAAATCTGCATGCTCTATTATTAAATGTACTTTGTTCTCTTGTTATCGTTTGTTGAAAAGCATGACTATGTAGGCTCAGGAGCAGGAATTCACTACTGAGTGTTAGCTAGTGATTGGTGGCTGCATATATATGCCTCTTGTCATTGGCTCACCCAGTGCTAGTTCCCAGCAGTGCTCCTTCAAGAATACCATGAGAATGAAGCAAATTTGAAAATAGAAGTAAATCTAGAAGTTGTCTAAAAAAGTATGCTTTGTCTGAATCATAAAAGAAAACAAATGTGTTTATGTCCCTTTAAGGTCTTAAAGGGAAGGTAAACTTGAGCGTACTCGCTCAAGTCATAGGATATCATTTAAAAAATTAGCTAGACTTTAATTCATGAAATCTGAAATTTATACAGATCTTCTTAGATATTTCCATTTTAATGCAGGAACAATAACTGCCGTTCCTCCGCCCGCCATAGTCTTCAGTTGATTGACAGATGACTCATCTGCAATCAACACACGCATTTCTTCAATAGAATGCCCGAAAAAGGACCCAGAGTACCATGGGTTACATGTGCCTAAAATATAACATTTTGAAAATGGGACACATTCTTGTCAGTGCTACTGTTATAGTGATATGCAGCTTAGTGGAGGGGCTTATTCTGCCACCTACAATTTTGTTTTTGTATTCTTGAAAATGTTTCTCCATATCCCGCAGGCGGAGAAGGATTTCATGGTTGCCCGTGGTATAGTGAGAGAGGCTCGTGATAGCTTAGAAGCCCAGCAGCTGAAACTGAAGGAAGTTCGAGATCGTCTGGACAGAGTGTCCAGAGAGGATGTCCAGTATTTGGAGCTGGCAACTATGGAGCATAAATTGCTGCAGGTATGTGGATAGGACGCCAGATCATGTGCTCCAGAGAGTTCATTTAAAGGGCAGACAGAAAACAATCCAGAGTTATAAAAAATTATCATAATTAAGGGCTAGATTACAAGTAGAACGCTAATTTAACATGCGTCCGTAAATGGTCAAATTTGCCGTTTATGGTGGTGCACATTAAATAACCAACCATTACAAGTGTCTGGTTAATGCTACCACGAGCTCTTTGTAGCACTTTGTGCTACGAAAATTAACCAGAGGTCAGACCTCTGGTTAATTTAAAAAAAATGTCCCCAATTGGCCCCCAAATAAAGTGTATTGTTCCTTTTCTTAATGTAAAAAATATGACCATTTTTTATTAAAACAACTGCACAAAGCTGTTTTAAGGGGTTAAAGTGAGTGGATGTGGGGTGTTCGAAAAAAACGGCACTGAAAAGTGCCATTACATTGCAGTCTATGGGGACTGTGATTATACTGTAAATATATGTATATGTGTATATACACAAATAAACACATAAATATATATGTATAATGTGTATTTGTTTATACGCACAAACAGATAATAGCCAGCAGGACACTTCAGCAAATAAAGACTAAGTGCAGAGTCCACAAACCATTAAAGTGAATGTAAAGTTGAATGAATGAGTGGCCGGTTTTTAAAAATACTATTAAAAACAGGGGCACTTAATTAATTGAACTTTACATTGTAGCATTATTTTTTTTTAAATACCTTTTTCTTTAGCAAACCCGGACCTGCGATCCTCTGCCCGCAGCTCCTCTGTACTTACCTCAGCAATGATGAAACCGGCTTCCTCCAATCATGGCGTGCACTCCAGAGCGTCCATCTCGTGAGGCCACGCCGTGATTGGAGGAAGGTGGTTTCGTCATTGAGGTGCTAAGTACAGCATGAGAAGCGGGCAGAGGATCGCCGGTCCGGGTTTGCTAAAGAAGCAATTTTGCGGTTAAGCAATTTTCTAATGTACTCCTATTATCAAATTTTCTTAATTCTCTTGGTATCTTTATTTGAAAAACAAGAATGTAAGTCTAGATGCCGGCCCATTTTTGGTGAACAACCTGGGTTGTTCTTGCTGATTGGTGGATAAATTCACCCACCAATAAACAAGTGCTGTGCCGGGCACTGAACCAAAAAATAGCTTAGATGCCTTCTTTTTCAAATAATGATAGCAAGAGAACGAAGAAAATCTGATTATAGGAGTAAATTCATTCTCATTCATTCAACTTTACATTCATTTTAACTCCCAGAATAACCATTGCATTCTTCTTAGAAAGTGTTTACAGCAATACAAGTAAATGCCACATCAGTGGGCAGCATGCCAACCAGTTAGCTGTCAAAGCTACAAAATAAAGCAGGAGACGAGAGCATGTCGGTAAGTAAGGCATATTCCAGGATGCCATGACACTAATTTATTAAAACAACTTGTGAGTATTTCGGCAGCGATTCTCGTCTGTTTCATATAGTCCTGCAACCCCCTGCACATAGAGCCTGAAAATAAAATAATTGGAAACAGCAGCAGCTATTCAACCAAGACCTGAAGTTTTATTAATTAGATTTCCTTCTACCAGGCCTTGGCTAATCCGATAAATAACATTACGTACAACATGTGTTATCTGTCTACAATTGTATTAGATGTATCATTATACTAAACATAGTCTTATCTGCCCCTCATGTCCTGTAATATGCTCTGTATAACATGGTACTGGAAAACTGATTTCTAGATTAACCCTCGCTGTGCCTCACTGTTGTAAGGAGAAGTAGTACTTTGAATGAAATGGGTAATGCATAAACTAGTTGATTGGTAACTAGATAGTAAAGAATTAAGCTGTGGCTTTTAGGTAACCTAGTGAAAATATTCCTTAATTTATATTTATTTAATGGCCATTCATTAATTTTGCCTGAAATCGTTGTAATTTTAGCATTTCTGATAGGCCGGTTATGCCACTGCTTTCCATAGCGTTACCATGCACTATATAAAATTGCATTGCCACTGACCCGCACAAGGATAAGGACAAGGGTTTGGTAGTACTAGATATGCCAGGTTACACAAACGTCCTGCGGTAACGAAAGCAAACTCCTGCTATTTATATTCATATTGGCTACTTATTTCAAAGGGAGTAGGAAGAATGGAACGCTTTAATCCACATTAAAGGGATACTAAACCTAAAATTTTTCTTTCATGCTTCAGATAGAGCATACAATTTTAAGCAACTTTCTAATTTACTCCTGTTATCAATTTTTCTCTTTGTTCTCCAGGGTTCAGCACCCTGGACAGCATTTATCCACCAATCGGCAAGGACAACCCAGGGTTTGAACCAAAAATGGGCCGGCATCTAAACTTACATTCTTGCTTTTCAAATAAAGATAGCAAGAGAATGAAGAAAAATGCTAATAGGAGTAAATTAGAAAGTTGCTTAAAATTGCATGCTCTATCTGAATCATGAAAGATAAAATTGGGTTCAGTGTCCCTTTAATAACCCTTAAATTATCCCTTTAAAGGGCCATAATAGTCAAAATATGACATGCTCTAATTTTGTTAGTGCATTAAATTTTAAGAGGACTGACCTAGCACTAACGTGTGTTTTAATTCCCCCGCAAAGTGGTTACACACACAGTAAAATTACCTCTCGGGACCCGTAGACCACTGTTGATCTCGATTGGCTCAGCGGCGTGTAACCATCGATGCTGATTGGATCAGCAGCTGTTTCCATTTGAGACCAGCAGTGCAGTTCAGCTAACCCTACTACATGCAACAAAATGAGTTATTAGAACAGAGCAGGAGTTCATTTACATGTGTCTTCTAATTGGCCACAGTAAAGACCAGGTTAATATTCTTAAGTGGGTTTTTGAGTGCTTTGTCCCTGGCTTGCTCTGTTTTTGTAAAACAATGGAAATTTTGCCAACATGAACATTTCAGATGCATGTAAAATAATTATTATTTTGTATGCAGATCTTTTGTTTGCTTCTTTTCTGATAGGATACTTTTTTATGAACATTTAATAAAAAAAAATATATATTGTCCTTTTTAAGAGTCATTACTAAGGTAATGCAAGCCCTGTTATGTAACCATAAAAATGTCTGTAAAATAAAATACACCAACCTCACTAAACGGTGGTAGGTGTTAAGAAATGATGATTCAAGAGCCAATCAGGCAGACATAAAATTTTGCTAAAATATGTATATGGACATGGTTTTTTACTTGACTTAATTGAACCCAAATCTTTTAGCCTTTTTGGTACTTTTTATAGTTTATTAAAAATTCTTATCATTGTACTTTTTCAACAAATAATTTATGAGATATACACTGCATGCTTGAATGACATAGTGATGTAATTATATTAGAACAAAATACTGCTAAAATATTTGTTGCTTAAAAAAATCCTGCCAGATTTCTGTTCAAATTTAACAATTGTTACTTAATCCAAGTTATTTTACTTTATTGTAATATAAAATATTTTAAGAAATACATAGTAAGAAAAACATTGCAATATACTAGTAGTATTAGTTATGTTGACCCCATTTCCTGTCATTTAACTCTGAAAATGTAGTTTTTTTTTCAAAATTTGAGAATTGGAAGTGTACACTGCAGACTTCTTAAAAAGACAGTGTACGGTAAAATTGTTTTCTCCTAAATTTGTTTCCTCCAATTACTTGTTATATCAGCTGCAGAGTTTAAAATGTATCAGAAATGTGTTCATTTATGTATATTTTTGTATGTGAAGTAGCGGTTTCTGCTAATTGAAACCACAACCAAATACAATGATCTGATAGTGTTGGGTTAAAATACCTGTCTAAATATGTACACAAAGTCCTCCTTATCGTCTTTGTTACTGTTTACTCAAAGGCCAATACTTAGGGCTTGATGATAATAGATTACCCTGCTTGGAGAGAAATTATAGTGTAGACTTTCCCAGGGGCTGAATTCACTGAATGCTCAAAGTAAGAGGACGGAACCTAGAAGTCCCAGAGAGATGAGAAATGCCACCCGTAAAGCTCTCTGCTCAGGTGAGATAATCTAAAATTATTCTTAACACTGCTAGAACTCTCACAAGATTTTAGATAGGCTTATTTTGCTATACTTCTCTAAGGGGCATTTCTGTATATGAAGGAGAAACAAGCCCAGTGCAATTTAACGCTCCATGACATGACAGTTCTGCTGCATTTACACTTTGTGCTTTATATTTTAAATTACTTTATACTTCAGCGATTTTACAAATTATCATTATGTTTTTAAAGTTTATCTGTTACTTTAACAAATCACTATTCTCTGTATATTTCTCTGTATCTTTTACAAACTACATTGCACTTTGTATTTGTTTTATGTAAAATAAAACACAGTTTCAGAAAGTGGGAGGGACAGGGCAGTTCCCTGGGCTGAACAGGGGAGATCCCGGGCTATGTATGAAGCTCTTTCACAAGTCTTATGAAATACTGTAAGTATTTTAAACAAGCTGGTATCGCAATACTTATGTAACTGACGGAAAACTAATATATACTAAACAAGGGGCAATTGCAAGTTTAATTGTAGTGAAAACTTTTCATTTTAATTTGTACTTGCTTCAAACTGAGCCTTTGTCAGTCCCAGGTGTACCCCTGTTAAAGGGACAGTTTACTCAA
>CAJPDP010210079.1:0-10049 GCA_905336975.1 Bombina variegata variegata | reverse complement strand
GTATTACAGTATGAACAGGAGCAGTGATTGTATGGTACCAGTCAGATAAACCTATAAGAAAAAACAAGTGAGTAAGCCTTTGCTAGTGCCAAATAACATCAATCCAACAACAAAGGTCTTTAAACTACAAACATCATCAGTCCAGAGCTACACATTAAGCCATAAGAGAGATCATTCTCAATAGTCAGTATGAGATAACAGATTTGCAGGCTCAATTTAGTTATATTTTAAACTCTATGTACCTTGCTGTTCAGTGAGTTAGGACGGGCAGAGTGATAGGCACAGTGGTATGCAAGTAATATTGTGGCGAGCACTGTACCACACACTTGTTTCTCTATAAAATCAGCCGATTCCAGCTTTGATGTTCTGCGTAGTCTGTAACCATCCCAACTGCCACCTAGAGAGTAACAAATGATCCTCTGTTGCTTCTATCTCCGTCTTTATGAATGTAACTCCCAACCAACTGGCAAGGTTCCAGGGGCTCTCTAGTATCTCTCTAGTGTTATTTTTGTTATTTTTCCCGGGTATCATATTAACTGACACCCGTGTTTTTGCAGAGAGGGTTAGCCACTGAGGTGTGTGTGACATGCTCCCCTGGGAATTAGCCCGTGGCTGCTCAGGCTCCTTGCTGCTTTCACATAAAATAAGTTGGCCACGTGTAGCCACTACCGGCTGACGTCGGGGAACTTGCTCCAGCAGATAGCGCTCCGGCTCCTTCCTCTCCACGGCCATCAGAATGGCAAGTAGCCGGTGTCAGGGCAAGTGCGGTCTGCAGACTCTCTGTAAAGTTTTCCTGGTAGCGGCCAAGTAGGGTGCGTAGTTCCCACAGCAGAAAGGTAGAAAGCTCCATGTCCAATGAAATGTAGCTCAGATTTCTCTCCAGATTAGCGCAATAATTATAGCAATCTTACTTGAACATTCACCGGTAACTTAAATGTCATGCATCCAAGTGACAGGGAGATGCGTTACAACCGGCTCCCGGATTGTCAGCTTCTCTCACATAGAGTTTATGCAGGCTGTATGATGATCTCCACTGAATTTTTAACGGATATGTGGTTTAGGCTCAGGGTATGCACCCAGTGCAGCTCCTGTCCGTGATGTATCTTGTTTTGATGTTGTTTGAGCTTTTCTCTGTTCGTCGGAACTGCCAGTGTGCACACCGTATGTTCTGGACTCCTGTGCTGATTCTTTAAATATATGGTATTTTAGTTTATTAATGCCCCTTTTTAAGCATAAGTTACACAGAGCAACAGGTTAATGCGGCCCGCTGCCGGCTCCACCCCCTTACTCTTTATTTTTAAACCTACTAAATAAAAGTTACATTTTACTCTTTTTGATATAGTAGAAGAGTGCTTAATACCCATACTTTTTCTCCTCTTTTCCTTATAGATAACAATATACCAGGTTTCCTCTGATAACTTAGATGCCCTACATCTCCATCTGTGACAACACTGTAAATTTAACTTTGAAAAAGAAATATGTACTCAGTAATGTTCAGCCTTTGGATGTATTCATACATAACTCTTTCATCTTGATTTGATGTGTCTCATCCTTCTATTTTTCTTTTTATCATTTTGTGTAGCATTCAATTAAAATGGTGTGGGGAAGCATCTGTGCACAGCTGTTTCTGCATGTAAGCCAAATTCTGTTCATTAAGATGTTCTTCCTTGTTGTTATTGTGGCAATATTCCCAGATATATAATCAGAGAAACTTAGAGATTCACAATTTTAATAGCAGTGTCATTACTGAGGAGATATCACAATCCCATAGAATATTTTTTAGTGATAGCTCACTAGTTCATATCACTTATTTGAAGCTTCTACTTAAAGATAGACATAATGGCCACCAAGAAGGATTGAGGTGGAAGGGCTTGATCTTGTTAATTGATTAACTCCCCTATTTTTTGATTGGTTAATCACTTGAAATGTAGTTTGGTGGGGTCTAATGTGGTAAGGGGGTCTATTTATTTGGGGGTTCATGGTTACGTTTTCTTACATGAAATTAAATAAACTAAGCCCTTACAATTCAAGGGCTAAATTAAGCTTATAGTTATAATTAGGATGTAACTGTAAGGCTGAAGTAAATAGTAATGGTATACCGGTTAGCTAATATTTAACCATGGCAAGCAGATTAAAATGAACAACAAGGAGAGACGAAGCTACTCCTGTCGGACCCCTGATGCACATTTAACAAAGAACGCTTCCTCAGAGGGGGTGCGGGCCGCTGCTATTGGATGCTCTTTATTGCTCGTAATCGCCCACCTCACAGCGTGATTAGTCTCTGTCAATGGGATGGTGAAGCTGGATTGGCTACCTAAAATATCAATCAAATGATGTAACCTGAAGTGTCATAAGGGTCATGATGAAAACAGGGGCGTGCTAAGAGGGGTGGAGTCAGTCAAATGCAAACACCAGTCGGCAAATTGTCTTACCTAACGTCAGAGGGGTAAGTATCTATGGACTAAGCTGATTGGAGGATTGTGTTTACAAGTGGACAGTGAGAATACAGCTGTAATCGTCCCTAAAATAGCTTCCGATCTGTAATGAACTTATGACAAGTGAATAGCATATAATTGCCCTCATTAGTTCTTTCCTCTGCATCATGGAGTTGGATGTATGCATATGTGATAATATGAGATCGTATATATGAGATCATGAGTGTAAAAGTCTCAATATATGAGCTGGCTTCAATTTCTAGCATCATTACTCTAATACTTACGATTTTATAATAATTACATTAACATAATACTCCTTGGTAATATCACTAATATTAAATAATAGTGTTAATAGTAAAATACATATAATATATTGCTGCATATATGTGACGAATAAGCAAGAGGAGTATGTATATGACAATACTTAGAGCATTAAGTTTCTTCTGGAAAATAGAATGCCCCTCTTAGGGTTGAAGCAACTCACATTGTTCCATTGTCTGTAAAAAAGGTATACTATCAAATTAGATCCGAATCCCAGTTTTAAGGTAAGAATAGATTCATATGTGAGAGGGTCTAAAATATACACTCAAATTACAAGTTAATAAGCCAAAGGGTTATTGAAACTTAGGTTTTAAATATTAACATGGAATGGAATTTTCAATTGTAGGTGGTACCGCGATGGGCACTGCCTGCGCGCCAACCTATGCAAATGTATTCCTTGGACACTGGGAACTTTTTTACGTATTCTCAGATCAATTAAAACTATATACTGACCATATACCCTTGTGGCTAAGATATATAGACGACATTCTATTCATCTGGGAAGGAACATCTGATGAATTAGAAAAATTCATGCATAAACTAAATGAGAATAAAAAGAACATAAAAATTAACTAATTTAGCAAGTCAACAGATTATCTGTTTCTTGGATTTGACAATAATTAAGAATGATGATGGATTCATTAACACCACCATTTATAGGAAGGAAAAAGCTGCCAATACCCTCCTACACAACTCCAGTGCCCATCCTTCCAGTACCCTAAAGGCTATACCTTATGGCAAATTCTTACGCCTTTGCCGTAATTGTTCAAATACTGAAATATATATGACAGAAAGTATTGCTTTAATGCAGAGATTAATCACATGAGGATACAGCAAAAAATCAGTGAAGAGAGCAAAGTACAAGGCACTAAGAATTCAAAGAGAGGAATTATTAGTTCCTAAAGACAAAGTCCTGATTGAGTCTTATCCAAGATTGATAACTACGTACAATCACAGATGACACAAGTAGTCAAAATTATAAATGATCATTGGAAAATATTGCAGAATGATGCAACTCTGAAGTCTGAAATTGGAGAGAGACTATCATCAGTAGGGTACAAAAGACCCAATAATTTAAGAGATAAGCTGGTATCCAGTGATTTTGTTAGATCTGTAAAGAAAAAAGACAGTGATCCAGGAATGTATCCCTGTAGTACATGTTCTGTGTGCAAATATGTATGGAAAACCAAGACCATAACAGAAAAAACTGGCAGAGTATACAAACTATCTTCCCATTTCTCCTGTAGAACGATAGGTGTCATATATGTACTTTTTTGTTCATGTAAAATGGCTTACGTTGGGATGAATACAAGAAAAGTGAGAACACGTATCCTTGAACATGCCAATAACATCAAGAATGCCAATAGAGATGAAAACAGAGGCAAGACAATTACATCAGTTGCCAAACATTTTCTATTATATCATAATAGTGTGACCACGAGATTACAATATACAGTAATCCAAAAAGCATCCTTAGGAATTAGGGGTGGAAATATTGAAAAAGCATTGCTAAAGATGAAGTGTAAGTGGATTTACTTACTAGAGTCCATTAAACCTAGTGGCAGGAACGATTTCAATAATTATTATGTATACTTATAAGCCTCACTATTATTATACTTTCTGCACATTTATCACTTTTATGTTTCATTAGCATTTTTGTTTAGTTGCACTCATTTTTCCCATACTTTATTTTGTTTCACGTTTTTTAATAATTATTTTTTGACATCACTAATATTTCACACTTTATGAACATTATTCTAAGATAATTTTATTATATACACTTTATTTGAGATCTCTTATTAAGATTCATTCTTTATTTTAACTTCTTTCAAGTGTTGACTGTAGATGATAACGACACACAATTACACTGCTCACCAGCACATTATTATTAATAGTAAACTTATAACCTAGGAATCATTCAGTATTTTACTGTTTGCCATAAATTAATTTTGGTTTCTTTACCCTGTTTAACCCACTCACTATCTGGCTTTATGTATAAAATACAGAATAATCATGCCAAGTCATACATCTCTGAGCACTGACTCCACCTACAATGCATGTAGTATATTGAAAATGCCATTCAATGTTAAGTTTTAGTAACCCTGTGGCCTATTAACTTGTAATTTGAGCGTATATTTTAGACCCTCATGCATATGAATCTATCCTTACCTTAAAACTGGGATTCGGATCTAATATGATAGTATACCTTTATTATGGACAATGGAACAATGTGAGTTGCTTCAACCCTAAGAGGGGAATTCTATTTTCCAGAAGAAACGTAATGCTCTAAGTATTGTCATATACATAATCCTCTTGCTTATTCATCACATATATGCAGCAATATATTATATGTATTTTACCATTAACACTATTATTTAATATTAGTGATATTACCAAGGAGTATTATGTTAATGTAACTATTATAAAATCATAAGTATTAGAGTAATGATGCTAGATATTGAAGTCAGCTCATATATTGAGACTTTTACATTCATGATCTCATATATCCGATCTCATATTATCACATATGCATACATCCAGCTCCGTGATGCAGAGGAAAGGGCCAATGAGGGCAATTATATGCTATTCACTTGTCATAAATTCATTACAGATTGGAAGCTATTTTAGGGACGATTACAGCTGTATTCGCACTGTCCACTTGTAAACACGATCCTCCAATCAGCTTAGTCCATAGATACTTACCCCTCTGACGTTAGGTAAGACAGTTTGCCGATTGATGTTTCCATTTGACTGACTCCACCCCTCTTAGCACGCCTCTGTTTTCGTCATGAGCCTTATGACACTTCAGGTTACATCATTGGATTTATATTTTAGGTAGCCAATCCAGCTTCACGATCCCATTGACAGAGACCAATCACGGTATGAGGTGGGCGATTACGAGCAATAAAGAGCATCCAATAGCAGTGGCCCGCACCCCCTCTGAGGAAAAGTTCTTTGTGAAACGTGCGTCAGGGGTCCGACAGGAGTAGCTTCGTCTCTCCTTGTTGATCATTTTAATCTGCTTACCATGGTTAAATATTAGCTAACCGGTATACCATTACTATTTACTTCAGCCTTACAGTTACATCCTAATTATAACTATAAGCTTAATTTAGCCCTCAGATTGTAAGGGCTTAGTTTATTTAATTTCATTTTTAACTGTTGGCTGATAGTCATTATTCATGAGTATTTTTGCGGTAACTTTATATTCAAGACTAACCTGGTTTAAGTGTTTTTAAAATTTAGCTTAAGCTATTGTATGATTGATTATTCCTGGTTGTGACTTATATTTTTTAATAAAGATAGCAATGTGTGAATGAAATGGAACAATAATGGAATAATATTTTTCTACAATTCTAATCAGTTTTTGCTGAGTTAACAGATACTTCATATTGTGGAGCTAATCCTTCTATACTTAATTGTGCACCTTTTTACAATTAGTTTAGCTAGTTGTTATGTTCTGTTTGTTTAGTTTCCAGACAAGTGCTAATTCTAGTGGTACTCTAAAGTTACAAATTTATTATACAAGGAAAGTTATACTAAGAAATTACCTGCCACTATATAACTCCGCTACCCCCAATCCCTTTCTTTTGTGTCCTAATTAAATATTAATTTTCTTTACACAGAAAAATATGTTCTATTTATTCATAAGTACATATTTCTACATATTAATGATAGTATTTTGGAACTTCTTTTTAAAAAACATCCTCAAATCCCATTATTCCACTTCTTTGCCAAGGTCCATAAGACCTTGGAAAATATAAGTGGCAGACCAATAGTCTCGGGTATAGACTCCATTTTGGAGCCTCTATCTGAATGGGTTGATGTGATACTACAACCCATTGTAAAGACACTGTGGCGCCATTTACAAGACACAAAGCATCTACTAAACATTTGCAAAGATATAGAGTGGAAAAAAGGATATATATGGGTAACCATAGATGCTGTTTCCCTCTATTCAAGAATACCACACACACACGGATTAGAGGCAGTTGAGTTTTTCCTTAACAGAGATACAATTCTGAATAGTGAACAAATCTCTTTTGTTAAAGGGGTAGTTGGATTTCTACTGGAATATAACTTTTTTGAATTCCAGGGGGATTTCTACCTCCAGAGATGTGGGACCGCGATGGGGGCCAAATTTGCCCCCTCGTATGCCAACCTATTTTTAGGTTGGTGGGAAGAGTCCCACATCTTTGGAGGTAGAAATCCGTACAGGGAGAGAATCAAATTCTTTCGAAGATTCATAGATGATTTGATCCTCATATGGGATGGTCCTAAAGAGGAGCTGTCAAATTTCCTTGAATATCTAAATTGTAATGAAATAGGTTTGAAATTTACAATGGAATCTGATCCAATAAAAATAAACTATTTGGATATCACATTGGTGGGGGATAAGGAAAGAGGCCTTATACAGACTAAAACATACAGAAAACCGATAACAAAAAATAATATATTACACGCAAAAAGTAATCATCCAAAACACATATCCTCAGCAATAGCCAAGGGACAATTCCATAGGATGAAGAGGAATTGTTCCAATGAGGAAGATTACAAACATGAATGTAATACCCTGTCCCTACAATTAGAAGAGAGGGGGTACCCCAGATCTATAATAAGGAAAGCTAAAATTCAGGTAGACAAAATTGAGAGACAGGAACTACTAGCTACAAAGAAGACCAGAATAAATAAGAGTGGACAGGTACACTTCATAACTAATCACAGCAATCAGTATATAAAAGTGTGTGATATTATTAGAAAGAACTTGGAAATCTTGAGGGCAGATGATAAGTTGAAACCTATAATAGAAAAAGGCTGTAACTTTTCGTATACCAGAAGCATGACCATAGGTAATATACTCTCACCTACGAAAATACCTATTCCAACACATAGAAGTTTGTGGTTGATACATAAAGGGACTTTTAGGTGCAATAGCCCATTATGTAAGGCGTGTGACACAATAAAAGTGTCCAGGTTTTTTGAGTCATACACTACAGGACAGAGGTTTGAGGCGTCTCAATGTATAAATTGTTTTATGGGATATATAATATATCTGATTTCATGTATGGTCTGCAAACGCCAATACGTGGGGCTCACCACAAGAGAGGTGAGATCACGTATTAGGGAGCACCTCAGCAATATAAGAAGAGGTAAAGAATGCTCAGCATTAGCTTACCACTTTATACATGTGCACAACAAAGACATCACCACCTTTGAATGGCAAACTATTGAGTTGGTTAAACAACCACAGAGAGGGGGTGACAGAGAAAAACTTCCCTATAAGAGAGAAGCTTATTGGATATTCAGGCTTGGTACCAGGGTTCCAGCAGGATTTAATTCTAAATGGGACCTTATTAACCATTGGGAAAAGTAAAGTAGCAGGTCCAACAACCTAGCCCAGTAATTATAGTATTACTAAATTCCATCAGGGTAACATTGACTAACTGGTAAATGGATAAATTATCAATACTTTATGGGTTTTATAATGATGTGAATATAGCGGGGACTCTTTTAAACTGTCACTTATACATAGTATTCTATCTCAACTGTGTGATTTATGAACAATACAAAAAGAAGTAAAGTATTATCCTATTAAGGTCAAGATCAACAGAAGATAAATGTGTCAGTCAAATACCAAATGAGATGAAGATAAAAAATAGAATAAGGATATCTATAACAACACTTATGGAATGGAATAAAATTTCATTTCAATACTTCAAAGTGAACTAAGTCTAATTATAATTCTAAATGAGAAGTAATATTAATATCCTATAATACCTATACAGCTAGGTTGCAGATGGCTACATAGATATCTATCTATATACATTTACCTAAGTCCATCTCTTCACAAAAGGGAAATGGCTAGTCAAATATCTATAGCCTATAAATTGTTTAAGATTCAGATAAGGCGACTAATTTTAGGGAGAGACACTGGTGAGATATTTCAAAACATTCTCAAAATAGCTTTAAAGAATATAATATAATTTGTAAAGAAATCAATATAGAGGAACATCCTATTATCTAATAACTTCTAGCGAATGTGTAGAGGGCTATATACCCACTTGCATATCTCAAATCTGCTCTAAAACAACAAGCGGTTAAAATTTGTTAAAAACAAAAGATTCTTAATCTGACGAAGTACTATATATGACTAAAATAGTCCAACATTTCTTATAAAAATAGGAAGGTGTAAAGTAATAAGCACATATGATAATATGTTTCACGTAGGATACGTAGCAATGTCTAAAGTATAGGTATTGCAAACAGACCTATCAGTTAATGTTAGAGAGATCACGTGACGAACAAGCCCACATTATGAACCAATAACATAAGTTAAAGAGGCTCAGAGAACAACCAATAAACATGCATAGGGGTGTGTAAAAAATAGCCAATCAGTGTAACAGAGGGAAGTATAAAGCTAGACAGGTATCAAACACAATATCTATGATTACGGTAACCACCGAAACGCGTCAGATGTGAGGGGGTACCTGTCATTATCTGTGTTTTACTTTGCCTGTAGGTGCTTCGACATTGTCGATATTAATTGTGCTGTGTAATATGCTCTTTTTCCTGTATCCAATAAAGAGCAAGTTGGTGAAGGAAGAGCCGGTCTGGACATTTCTTTTTTCTGCAAAGTATTTTGGAACTGTCAGGAGCTTACCCAGAGTTCCTCGGGTCTTGGCTACTTTGCTCACCTTGCTCCTGTGACTAAAGTAAACTTCCCTGATACCTGCGCATGCTCACCTTGCTCCTGAGACCAAAGCATACTTACCTGATACTTGTGTATGCTCACCTTGCTCCTGAGACCAAAGCATACTTACCTGATACCTGCATATGCTCACCTTGCATCTGAGACCAAAGCATACTTACCTGATACCTGTATATACTCACCTTGCTCCTGAGACCAACCAAGCATACTTATCTGATACCTCTGTATGCACTTCTTACTCCAGAGACCAAGCATAGTTAGTTTGCATCTGTGTATGCTCGCCTTTCTCCAGAAACCAAGCATACTTGCCTTATACCGGTGTATGCTTACCTTGCTCCAGAGACCAAGCATATGCCTCACACCTATGTATGCTCACCTTGGTCCTTAAAGCCAAGCAGAATGACCTAATACCGATGTATGCTCACCTTGTTTCTGAAGCTGTGCTTTCTGTACCTATATGGTATCCTGTGACAGTCTCACCAACAGTACCTGCTGGGTATACTGTGCCTTCTGCACCTATCTGGTATCCTGTGACAGTCTCACCAACAGTACCAGCTGGGTATACTGTGCCTTCTGCACCTATC
>CAJPDP010209840.1:0-15109 GCA_905336975.1 Bombina variegata variegata | reverse complement strand
TATCCTTGTTGAATTCAGACTACAAGTTATTGACAGGTATTATTGCAGATAGATTTCAGGTAGTTTTAAAATCAGTAATTCATAAAGATCAAACAGGGTTTTTGATTGGGAGGATCTCGGCTTCTAATATTAGGAAGGTTTTTTTTAGTAGTAGACTATATTAAAAACCAAAGGAAAAAGTTCTTCACCCACTGAAAGACATGGTACAGCAATAATTTCCCTAGATGCGCAAAAAGCGTTTGACTTGGTTGAGTGGGACCACCTGTTCACTTCATTATTACAATTTGGTTTTCATAAGAAAATAATTAACTTTGTTGAGAATATTTGTAAGGGTCCTAGTACTGCTTTATTAATAAATGGCCAAATCTCAAAAAGACTTATCCTAGAAAGAGGCACCCATCAGGGGTGTCCACTCTCCCCTCTGTTATTTAATATTGTAATAGATTCACTAGCCATTGTTCTTAGGGAAAACATACAGGGAATTAGATTGGGTGACTATGAATGCAAAGTATCTTAATACGCAGATGATGTACTATTGTTTGTAAGTAACTTGGAGAAAAGTATTCCTTTAATAATGGATATTATATCTACTTTTAGCTCCTTTACGGGATACAAGATTAATGTAGCCAAATCCGAGATGTTGATGTTAGGGGAATATGAAAATATAAGGGTAGAAAAATGTTTTAAGGTAGCATAAGAGGGCATAAAATACTTGGGAATCTTTATCTCAACCCAAGAAGACAGATAGTACAGCTTAAACTATCCACCCTTATTTAAAAAAATAAAAGCTGACCATAAATTTTGGACTAAACTACCAATATCAATTATTGGTAGAATTAAGTTGTTTAAAATTATAATTTTCACTAAAATATTGTATCTTATGCAAAATATCCCCATTCCAATATTAACCCTTGAGTGCTAACGACGGCTCAGAGCCGTCGCTAGCACTCACCTACCTTGAGATCAATCTGGGGGCTCCCATCAACTCTCACCCCGGCGATCAGGCCTGTAAAGTGACAGGCATTGCTGGGGCTTCCTGTTACGTGTGGTGACGTCACACGCAATGACGTAATGACGTCACCGCACAACTGTATTTAAAAATTACAATGGACAAGATTGGGAAAGGGGGCATGCTGCTTAGAAGCCTGTATCTCAGGCATCTAAGCAGCTACAGACCCCCAAGACCCACCATTGGAAAGGTAATCGCCTTTCCAACGGTATAGGTATTGGGGATGTGGGATAAAAAGAAGAAAGTAAAATATATTTTTTTTACAAATAGTAAAAAAACTAAAAATAAATTAATCCAGCTTAGCACTCAAAGGGTTAAAGAAAAATATAAGAGCTCTCCAATCCGTCATTAGGCAATTTATCTGGAATAATAAAAAGCCCAGAATATCCTTAAATAAATTATACTTACAAAGAGAGTTTGGTGGATTAGCTCTCCCAAACTTAGAATACTACAACTTGGTAATCCTAAATAGAGTAGTGGTGGAATGGATCTCGGAAGTTACATACTGCACAATTCCAGAAATAGAGATTAACTTTTAAACATCTTACATAGGCCATTGCAGAGGCTACTGGCAAAGATTAATTAAAAGTATAAAAACAATGTCTAATCCTATTTGGGCATGGCAGAAACGTTGTACAAATATAGGGGTTGAAAGTGAAATGTCTGAATATTTGACAATACAAAGCAATTTGGCCTTTCCAGAGGGTATACATTCAGTAGTATTTCAGAATTGGAGGGGGGGGGGTAGGAAAGGCCTAAAATATATGCATCAAATTATGAATATAGAAGGTAAAGTAGTTAAGACATTTGAAACATTGAAACAAGATTTCTCACTACAGAATAGGGATGGTTGTTTTTTTGTTGTTGTTTTTTTATTAATCAAAGTTTTTTATTAAGGTATTTAGCAAGACAATAGCTATAAATATAAGATACATCAAAATAAACATGTCTGATAATGAAAGTAGATCATAACAGCATTCATACATCCAGCATATCATATTACATTATTAGCCTGTCATAGATATATATATTGCAAAGTTTACATTGATACCTTATGATTTTATTTTTTTATAAGATGATACTGTGGTACCCTAATATCTAAAGTTACTGCCTATTAGAATGATATTTTAACTTGGCAAGCATAGAAAACTTATCATGAATGAAAAATAAATTTTTCCCTGAAGGGTACTGTATAAGATATTAACTATACTATTAGTATTCATTAAATAGTTATGAAATCCAGTTAACACCATGAGCGGGTAAATACCGCTGGATAATCACCAAGAAGGGTGAATAAAAAGAGGGGGGAGGGAGATGTGACAATGGAATAAAATAATTAGGATTATATAATGCCACACAAAGAGAATATATTGATCATACCTGCAAAACCTAGACATCTATCTGAGTCATAGAGGAACTGATAAATCTTGAACTCCCACCAAGAAAGGAGTTATAAGCTTGCTAATAATAGTATAGTTACCTTACAACTCAATGACCAGTTTGATGTTTCCTATCTTTCCTCACCCAAAAATGGCAGCACCATGAATGATTTAAGAACATTTGAGGAATATAACTCCAGAATCGTAAACATCTCTGACACCTCTAGTAAATTTAATGAGAGTACACTCTCCCTGCCTCAGATAAGCTGCAAGAGCACAACAATTATTAAGTGAATAACAGTACTGTAAATGGCACAATATGAGCAAGAATAGTAAAATAAGCCCTCTCTTTTGCACTAGTATAATAGAATATAATCAGAGGAGTTCTCTCCATTGACCTCCCTTTGCGTGGGATGGCTAATGTTACCTTATCTTCTAATCTTCAAACAGTTTCTTGTAATAGTTGCTGTAAGGGAAAATACATAGCAGAGACTAGGGTTGTAGGGGGAAAGTTACACATAGTATATAGAGATATTAAAGAAAATATAAACCTCTCCTCTGTAAACTAGGCGTATATGTTTAACTATTGCGGTACAGTAAGAAGCAAGGAACATACATAAACATGAAACAATAACACTCCTAACCAGAGTTTAATAGCAAACCTGAACCTTTTAGTCTAATATAAATTGCACCATAGCTTCAAAGAGAAAGAGCACTCATTTCAACAGTTGAAAAGACGTTAGTCCCTTTGTATCCGGTCCAAAGACCATCATTAATGGGTTCAAATTTGAATTAGTCAAAGTCTCAAATTGGCATCCACAGTTCCATAATGAAAAGGCTCATTTAACCTACCCCAGACCTTATTGTTATTGTGTATGGACACTGAGTTAGCTGGGGAGAAAAATCAATCATAACCCCTGTGAGTAGTGGTGGGACATCCAAGGTTCCTGGCCATCTGTGGACAACAAACTCTTCCATTTGTATACTGAATTCTCCATTGTCCTCAAGAGGTTTAAACAGGCCGACCTGATTGTTGAACTGGATAGGCTGCTGCGCATCTTCCTGTACCGGACCCGCTTCTCCATACACCAACACCTCTGCCATGCTATTAGTAAGCGGTAACTCAGCTATTACCATTTCCTCCTCAATGAGAGCCATATCAAGCTCAATATCTCTCTCTTGTGAGAGCTGACCATTCCAGATGTCCACCGCCCGGGAACCACACCGGGGCCCCACAGTGCTCCCCCGGACCTCAGAAACATCCGTGCACTGGTCGTGCGGATCAGAGAGAAGTATGTCGGCTCCACCATGCAGTACAGCAATGCAAGCTGTGTGATGTTGGTCCAATCGATTAGACAGCTCCCGCAAAAGGAATGCGATGCGCTCCATCTGCAATGAGGCCCTTAGTGTAAACTTGTGTTCTAGTTTAGGTCTCCTTCTTCCTCAGGAGTTATGGCAGCGGCTATAGAAGTAAAGGTTCTGCACCATTTATTCCTTCACCTCCCAGATCCGATATTAAATCAGCATGGTTCTGTCACTATATATCACTCCCTTGGCGATCCACAGTCTGCAGTTCTGCGGTGTTCCAAGGGCACATAGGAATAAATTCAGAACAGCGGTGTACTTTAATTGCCGTCTTAGGCCTATCTCCCCAGCCTAATAAAATCAAATATTTAAAGGGTGATAGAAGGCTCGTAGCTAATAAACTTCTTACTTATCATGTGTCTGTGAATGTCCCCGCCACTTTTGTGGTGTAATCTGCATCTGTAGGGGCTAGTTAATAGCCTTTAAATGATTATATTTAGGAGCTCTGCAAACACGCGTCCATTCTCTTTGCTGGCTGACTGTGCCCCCCAGAATAGGGATGTTTTTGCTTTTTTGCAAACGAGACACTACGCAAATTAACTTATTAGGGAACATGGTTGGGATTGGGGTTGGGAGAAGATTGAACCCTCGATAAAAATGGTTAGACAAGGAATATATTCTATATCTCCTTGGTATAGAATGATGCTAGCTCAAGAAGGTCAGAAAAACTTGGAAAGTCTGTATAGTAAATGTAGTCCTTATATTAGTGGTATAGAACCAGAAATAGAATTTCTCAAGGACTCATTCAAATGAGTAGCTAAAATAACACTCTCTGAAACATGGAGGGAGGCTCATATGAAGCTCTTATATAAAGTTTATTATATCCCTAAGAAAGGAGCGGAACGGGGCAATAGACGGTTTAGTAAGTGTCCAAAATGCAGTAAATATGCGTCTGATTTAATCCACATTTTATGGGACTGCCCCATAATCAGACAATTCTGGTTAAAAATTGAATACTGGCTACATAAAATATTAAAAAGACCTGGTCATTTCGAGCTAGAGCAAGTGCTCTTTTTGACTAGAAATAGGGAGATGGGAAAGGACTGGAAATTTATCAACATGGTATTATTAACCGCTAGGAGTGTAATATTTAAAAATTGGAAGAATAGACAAAAACCTAAATTTGGAGAATGGAAGAATTTTATTATGAAACAAGTAATAATTGAACAATATGATACACAAGCCTACAATGAGAAAGCAGTGACTGATTTTTTTGATAAATTGGGTGTGCTTATACGATCTCTTGCGAAACCTCACCAGGAAAAGATTTTATATCCCTTTAGAAACACAGTTTTTTTCCCCTTTTTTTGTTTTTGTTTTTATTTCTTAGGGCAGGACAGGAAATTGATGAGGTTAAAACATTATGAGAAATAAGTTAGAGACAAATTATTGTTATAAGAATAGACTTGTAATGAACAAACAGCCAATTTATTTGTTGTTAGATTTTGGGTAAGAGTGATGCCTATCACTCTTTTTTTTTTCTTAATTTTTCTTTATTTTTTCTTTTCTTTTTTTAAAAAAGGGGGATTGTTCTCCTTCTCCAATTGCCCTCCCCTCTCTATTCCTTTGTCCCCTGCTAAACCAACCCCCAAGTAGACTAATTAATTTCCGCAAAGTTTGGAAATTCATTTCTTGCAATTGCACTCCTCAACACTTCTGAATCTCTAAAAGAGTAGATTAAACGTATTTGTTCTTCCTCAGAAAATGACTGACTAAAATTTTTCTATTTACTGAAGAAATGTTTTATCTGTGATTCTGACTTAATAGAAATGTCATATTGTTCTACTGTCAGTTGTCCTTTAATTTTATTTATACACTCTAGCAGATTATGGCTCATATTGGACTTCCAGTGCTTCAGAATTAAAGACCTCCCTATCAATAATACTGTGTTCAAAATTTTGAAGTTAACGTATTCTGGGAGCTTGATATATAAAAAAATATTTTCTACTTCTAGATTGATCACTTTCTTATTGATTTTTTTTAACCAAAAATTGAGCTTAAGCCAGAATTTTTGGACAGCTCCATAGACAATGGACTAAATCCGCTACTGGTAGACTACATTTAAAACATTTATTAACCGTTGATTTATCCCATTTTGCTTTCAAGGCTGGAGTGATATATGCTCTATTAACCATTTTAGTATAGGATTCTCTCCAAGCAATGAATAATGTTGCTTTATCTACTAAATCAAAGCTTTTTTTTAATCTCTCTACTGGTTGGTGCCAACTTGCCACTATTATCCCTATTCTTGCTGCCCCTTGAATTTTTTTATTTTTTTTATAGAAAACAGAACTGGAGTGATTTCCTTGTTTATAAATATTTAACACTATTTTTAATTCATCCCAAACACTGTCTTCTGAACATTCCTTGATTATTTCATTAAAAAAAATGTTTTATTTGTAAGTATTCAAAAAATTCCTTATTTGGGATTCCAAACTCCCTTTTTATATCCTGAAAGAATTTACAACATCTAATCTCCTTATCTCTAAATTGTTCTACAAATACCAGTCCCTTCAATTTCCAGTTTTAAAATATTTTCGTGTCTATTGCAGGTACAAAATTTGGCTTCCCAACTATTGTCAAATACTTTGACTACCTAGGGTTAATTTGTAATATTTTCCCTAATTTATGCCATGCAAGAATCACATTTTTAAAAGTGCTTAGATTTTTAACTTTTTCTGGGAGATTCTCTTTGCAATGTACAAGGGCCTTAATAGAGTATGGGTTAACTATTTGTTCTTCTAGTCCCATTAAAGCATAATAGTCTGCCTCCGTTAACCATTCCAATGCAAATTTTCCCATGCATACTAGATTATAAATTTCCACATCTGGGAAAGCCATACCTCCTTTTTTTAACAGAGTCATGTTCTGTAGAGCAAGAGCCTTGCGTTTTTTTCCCCCACAGAAATTTCAGACAATTTTGTTTAGACATTAAGAGATCCTTGCGTTTAATAAAGATGGGTAAGTTTTGTAATAGGTACAAAAGCTTGGGAAATATTTCCATTTTGATTAAATTAATTTTACCAGTCAGAGATAGAGCAAATTTAGCCCAATTTGCAAAATCATTGAAGATTTTTGCCCATATTTGGGGATAGTTTAACGTATACCACTTATCTGGATCTCTAGCCAGTACAATACCTAAGTATTTGAGATATTTGTTTGCTTCTTTAAAAGGAGAATTCCTATAACTGTCTTTCTTTTTGTATATCCAAAAAATTTCAGACTTATTAATGTTGACTTTATAAACTGAAAACATACAAAACTTTTCAAAAGCCTGTATTAAAATGAGGATGTTTCTCTTAGTGTCCTTTATAAAGACCAAAAGATCATCCGCATATAGAAGCAGAGTGATTTTTCTTTTCCCTAGCCAGATACCCTCAATTTCTTTCCTCAGATAAATAGCGAGTGGCTCAATGGCTAAAGTAAACAGATAATGGGAGAGTGGGCACCCTTGTCTAGTTCCATTATGGAGCAAAAAGCTGGGGGTACTACTACCGTTAATTACAATATTAGCCTGTGGTTCTTTATAAATCAACTGTACCAATCTGAGGAAAGAACCTATAATCCCATATTTTTCTATTGTCGTGAATAAATGGTCCCAAGTGATCATATCAAAAACTTTTTCTGCATCTATTGATATAATCGCCATATCTGCTTTCTCCCTGCCACTTTCTGTTTTGACTTAGCTCCATTTATAATCAATTGTCAATTGTAGTTTCCTCAGACTGGACGTTGAGCTTCTATTTGGCATAAAGCCAACTTGGTCCTTGTGTATTAATGGTCCCATTACTTTCTTCAATCTCTGTGCGATGACACTCATAAATATTTTATAATCATTATTTAACAGCGAGATAGGTCTGTATGAGCTTATCTCTTATGGATCCTTATCTTTTTTAGTATTAGAGAGATTGTTGATGTCGTAAAATATTTAGACTGCATCTTATTTTTAATATATAGCGTGTTAAAGAATCCTGGTCAGACCATTTCCCCTTCCCTTCACCCTTCAACATTCATCCTCCCTCCCCAGTACTCCTCCCAATTGACCTTCAGCCCTCTTTCATTACAATCTTAAATATGGAGAACCTCTGCTTCCTGTCCCTAAACACACAAGGTCTTAATTCCCCCACAAAACGTAGTCTCCTCCTCAATTACTTGCACAAGAATAAAATTGATATTGCCTGTATCCAGGAGCCTCACTGGATTTCCACACCTCCCTTCCCTCACACCTCTAGTAGATACCCTGTGGTAATAGAGGCCTCCATCAAATCCAAATCCAGGGGAGTAGCTACACTTTTTAGCAAAGATATCAGGTATGAACCTATACATTTAGAAATAGACCCGTTAGCACGTTATATTATTTTAGTGTGCAGAATTAATACTCAACTGGTCACTTTAGTTAATCTCTACGCTCCTAACACTAGGCAACTGCATTTTCTGAGGAAGGTGCTTCGACACCTTACTGAGCTAAAACAAGGGGAGGTCATTATTGCCGGGGACTTTAATCTCATTTGGGATCATAACCTTGATAGAAGAGGACCCAAGCTTACCACACATGACAGATCCACTCACTCCCTATCCAAGGCATTTAGGATTCTCATAAGCCAGTACAACTTGTATGATGCATGGAGATCTTTTCACCCACAAGAGAGAGATTTTACCTTTTACTCCTCCCCACATAAGTCATATACCCGTATAGACTACTTCTTCATGGCCTCTAGATTACTGGAAAAAATATCATACATCAAAATATCCCCGATCTCTTGGTCAGATCATGATGCTATTTTCCTCTTGCTAAGCCCGTCCTTTGCACACCCCACACCGCCCTTGTGGTGCCTGCCAGATTTGATCTTTACAGACCCCTTTCTTAAGGCAGACATTCAAGATAAGATTTCTAGCTTTTTAGATATTAATGATGACTCACAGACTTCCACTGAAAACTTGTGGGCCACCCTTAAAGCTTTCCTTTGGGGATACTTTATAGAGATAGATTTGGCTAAACGCAAGACGTTAGGCGCCCCCCTGGCCTCACTAGTGGTCCAAGCTAGAAACCTAAGAGACCAACTCAATAACTCATACTCTACCTCATTAAATGATCAACTCCTAGATATAACTAAAAACATTTAGGACTTAGAGTTACAAACAACCCAGACCACTTTGGAAAAATTAAAAAAAAAATATTATCATTTTTGTAATAAAGCCTCCTCTTTACTAGCAAAGAAACTGAGACATCACACTGCACAAACTAGGGTTCTAACCATTAGAGACATAAGAGGCAAACAGGTTTTCTCCCCTAGAGATATAGGTCACACATTCAGAAACAATTACTCTACCCTCTACAACATACAGAAGGAACTTGATGTCTCTCCCCCCCCCTAGCGTTCATATCTAGCTATCTTAGCACATTGCAGCTACCCATCCTGAACCCTGAGATAACAGATTACCTAGCTACCCAAATTACTGTTGAAGAGGTACAAAGTGTAATAAAATCACTGAAATTGGGGAAGGCCCCGGGTCCTGACGGTTATGTAGCCAGATTTTATAAAACATATCAAGCTATATTAGCCCCTCTTCTTTGTAGATTCTTCCAAGAAGTTATGAATAGGGGATCCTTTGGGTCGGAGTTTCTATAAGCAACGGTTGTAGCTATACTAAATCCTGGGAAAGATCTGGAACACTGTAGTAGCTACCGGCCGATCTCCCTCCTTAACATAGACACAAAGTTATATGCCAAATTGCTAGCTGATAGATTCTCAAAGGCCATCACCTTAATTGTACACATAGATCAAGTAGGCTTTATTCCATTCAGGGAGGGCCCTGATGCAACTAGATGCATTCTAGATATACTTATTCTAGCCTCAAGAAGAGGGGATACCTTTTTAGCCTTATCCTTAGATGCAGAAAAGGCTTTCAATAGTCCCATCTGACCCTATCTGTGGGAAACATGAAGATCTTTGCTTTCCCTATCCCCTTCATCCGAGCTATACAGGCCCTTTATTCTTCACCCACAGCCAGAGTTAAGGGAGTTGGCTTCCTTTCCAAACCTTTCTCCATAACTAACAGCACCCGACAGGGTTGCCCCCTTTCGCCCCTCCTCTTCACTCTTGCATTGAGCCTTTAGCTCAAGCTATAAGAATAAACCCATTAATAAGAGGCATACCCTCAGAAACGTACCCCCACAAAATGTCTTTATATGCGGATGACATCACCCTCTTCCTGACATCCCCTGAGACTTCCCTTCCAGAGGTCTTCAGCATTATCAAACAGTTCAATGAGATAAGCTTTTACAAGCTTAATATTACTAAGACAGAAGCCCTTCCCATTAACATTGCACCCCGCGACCTCAGACTTTTACAAAAAGCTCATGACTTTCAGTGGAACATGGAATCTATCAAGGTTCTTGGAGTGCATTTAGCTATAGACACCGCAACCATTATAACCAAAAACTACACAGAAAGACTCCCAGAGTTTCGCAAATTACTGAACTCATGGGAGTTTAGGGAGATTTCATGGACAGGTAGAATTGCGGCTATAAAAATGTCCTTCTTGCCCAAGATCACCTATCTCTTCAGATGCATCTCATTCAATATCCCTAGGCCTATCCTAAACAAGATGCAAAGTCTCGTTACGTCTTATGTCTGGAAAGACAGAAGACCTAGGACTTCTAGACAAACCCTAGAGAGACCAATAGCTCAGGGAGGACCTGCCCTCCCCAACCTTATTGTATATTATAATTCAGCAAGGCTTTCTCATAAACTTAGTTGGAACGACAGAGACAGACAGTTAGGGTGGTATCACATAGAAGCATCCCTATTACCTCCCTGCCTTAAATTACCAGACCTTATCTGGATCCCACCTCACCAAAGACAAGGGCTGGATGACCTACATCCGATTATTCAGGACGCTTTCCAATTTTGGGACCAAACACGACATGACCCAACTATAGCTCCTCACCCATCCCCCAAACTTACCCTAGCTGCAGCACTATACTCTTTACCGGACGCACATACAGACCTGTGGAAGAACTTATCCATTACAACTGTAGTTGATTTCTATGAGTTTAACACATGGATTCCTCATCCCCAACTATGCATTAAATATCAAATCCCTTTGAGACTTAGGTTTGAAGCTTTTCACTTGTGCTCCTGGCTACGCTCATGGGGCTATCCAAAACAAGACCCAATAGCCCCTTCCTTATGGGAACATGCTTGGAACAAGCCACATCTTATTAAACATCCACTCTCCTTCCATTACAGTCTGCTCTCTAGCACCCACTCTCAACAGAAAATATCCCAACATACAGCTTGGGAGAGAGACCTTGGTTTCACAACTGACACCACCACCTGGCACAAAAGAATTCTGAAAACTAAGAAACACCTACACTCTGCTACCCTCTGGGAACTCCATTACAAAATCCTAGTGAGATGGCACCTGGTCCCAACCACACTACATAAAATATACAGCACACACTCTCCTATATGCTGGAGACTTTGTGGTCATAAGGGTACCCCCCTACACATTTGGTGGTCTTGTCCCAAAATACAACCTCTCTGGAGGAAGCTTTTTAACACTCTTCGAGCCCTTGATATTAAACCCCCGTTTCTCCCGGAAGTTGCTATTCTCCATATGAAATCCCCCAATCTAGATGAACCCACAGAAGCCCTGACCATATATCTTTTCATGGCAACAAAGCTAGCCATAGCCAGAACCTGGAAAAAGAAAAAGCCACCATCCTTTGCAGAAGTCATGAGCATTATCAGACAGATCAGACTAATGGAACAGTATTCACAAAGGGTCCTGGATAAAACTGACTTTCACCTAAGAGTATGGTCCCCTTGGCTGGTTATTCATCCAGATTAGACATAATCACTTTGGTTCAACCAAATTAGTTCCCCTCCCCCCACCCACAAAATCCCCCTACCACCTTCTCTTTTTTTTTTTTTTTTCCTCTCCCACCTCTGGGGCGACACCTCCACACCTGAACGTTACTCATACTCCATATATATCTGGGATAACTATTCCGAAAATGTAATTGTAATACTCTTTATTATTGAAAAATTAGACACTTTCTTTAGTTTGGAGAACTTAATCCTTGTTCCTTTATTTGATTTGCAGACTTGTTACAGATACATAGAAGGTTACGAGTCATGTCTCCCTCTCATACTGATCTTTTCTCCTAACTTGTATAATTCCTCATAGTATAATGTCGAGTTATGTTGTTTTCATCTTTCTTTATTTGTATGACATTGTACACACTTTTGAATGTCTCAATAAAAAATTCTTAAAGAAAAAAAAAAGAATCCTGGTCAGGAAACGGCGCTTTATTAGGTGCTGTTGTTTTAATTGCTTTCTTTATTTCCACCTGTGTTATAGGGCCGTTTAAATCCTCAAAACCTTCTTTGTCTACCTTAGGTAATCTGATCTTTTCCCAAAAGTATTCTTTTGCTTCCTCGCTAATACTACCTTCTGTATCGATTTTTTTGAAAATATTCAAATGTATGTTTACTTATTTAGTTAATATTAACCAGTCTCTCATTTCCCACTTTAATTGCTTCTATACATCATCTTTTCTTCTTAAGTTTAGCTAAGTTTGCCAGAAATTTCCCTGCTCTTCCACTATGTCTATAGAAAAAGGCTCTTGTTCTAAGTTCTTCTTGTCTTACTTTCTGCATAAGGAAGATTTATCTCACTTGTTTTGCCACCATATATTTTTTCCCACAGTTCCCTTGATGTATCACTTAAATATGCATTATGACAATTACGAACCTGACCTGCTAATTGTAACTCCTTTTCGTTGCGTTTCCCAGAATATTTCATATTTATTTCCATTTATTTCCATACTCTCTACACTCCATTTTCATTTCAGCTCTTTAAACTGAACGTTTGAGCAAAGATAGGTTGGAAAAAAAAATTTTTTGTGGGGTTTCTTTTAGCCATCCTGAACTGTAGGTTAAGGGAAATGATAGCATGGTCAGATATAATAACCTCTTTAATATCTGTTAACATCTCTATTCCCAAAAGATTTTCTGACACTAAAAAGGCGTCAATTCTGGACATGGTTTTGTGACTTTGTGATATACATGAAAAACATCTTATATCTGGATTCTGTAGTCTCCAGATATCTTTGAGTCTTAGATTTTTACAAAAATTCTTGAGTAATTTAGCTTCTTGTTTACTATTTCTATTTGTTGATGGTTTTAATCTGTCTAATGTTGGGTACATTACCATATTTAGGTCACCTGCCAAGATTATATTCTCCAAGCTAAAATTCATTAACTTAATTTGCATTTCATTCCAAACGATTGTATCCATCTTATTAGGGCCATATACAGTATATTGCACAATACCAAAGACTTTCCCTGAATTTCAATCCACAAAATTATTTTCTGTATCCAGCTCTTTTGCCAGAATTTTATAGTTTGATGCTTTATTAAATAATATTGCCACTCCTTTTTTTCTAGCTGAACATGATGTTGGGATTACCTCCCCAACCCACCCTGTTTGAAGCTTACTAATCTCTTGTTCTTTAAGGTGTGTCTCTTGTAACATAGCTATATCCATGGAATTTTTTTTTAAATTGCCTTAAAATATTTTTCCTTTTCCACAGGGATTATATCCCTCCCACATTCCAAGATACCAATTTCACTTGATCTGTCATCCTATACTAGAGGAAAAACCCACAGCAGGAGGGGGAAGGGAAGAGAAAAGAAGAGAGAGAAAAAAAAAGAAAAAAGAACCACATACACCTCTGAATAAACAATAATATTACATTCTGTATATTTCAAACATCCATTCCCCCTTAAGGGGGTTACCCTCTCCAAACTCAATTGGAGGCCGTTGTTCCTAGCTTTAACCTTATTATACATACTAAGTTAAAACTGCACCTTCTATTTGGGAACTAGGCATAGTTCCCCTTAACGTCTCTAAAACCTGAAATTCTAATAATCACGTCTTATTCAGTTTGTCTTGTATTCAAAAATACTTTAGCTTATTCAAGATTATTAAGTGGTATATTCCCCTGATCATTAAATATTTTAATCTTAGCTGGATATATAATTGAAGCTTTCAAGCCCATTTTAATTAAATGTGTGCATATAGATGCCATTTCCTTTCTTCTTTTTGACGTTTCTACAGAAAAATCTTGAAAAAGTAATATACTTTTGTCTCCAATCGTCACTTGTAAATTTTGATTATATTGTCTCATTTTATTGGCCTTGTCTTGATCTGTTCAAATACTTAACAATAACTGGTCTACTTTTATCATTGCCGCCTGGATACATTCTAGCTACCTACTCTATGTGCTCTTTCCACCTGAAAACCTTGTGTGGGTACTTGCATTTCTAATATCTGGGGTTGTTGTACTGCAGTAAATTGTATTAGGTCTTGAAACTCTTTTGATTCTGGGAGTCCTATGATTTTTACATTATTGCGCCTTGCGCGATCTTCTAGCTCTTCTATCTTATTTTGTAGTGTAAGTAACTGTGTATCCTGTTTCATCATTATATCATGTCTAGTACTGATATCCTCTATATCCGAGATTCTATTTTCGGCTTCATATATTCTGGTTGAGAATTGTTTTACTTCTAACTCTGCTATTTCTTTCTTAACCTGTTCAAATTGTGGTAACATTATGTCTGAAATCTGTTTTACCAGTTCCTGCAACTCTACAGAGTGCATGATCATGTTAGTCATCTCTGCTATACTATCATTTGCAGTATCCATACTGTTCCTCTTAACATTTTTCTTATATTTACCCTTAGGCGACATTGCCGGTGATTTGTTTTTAACAGTGATCAATCTTTCCATAAGTGTCTGTATAGTGCAAAAAGTGAGAACAAATTCAGGCCTTACGGCCATTTACCACAAAAAAAGTATAAAAAATTATAAAGTGTATATGTGCACAGTATAAGTTCAATAATGCTGTGGGGGCTCCTGTATAAGTGCACGGGAGTGTTAAGGGATTGTGTAAGTGATAATGCCCGTCTAGGAAATTATACTTAGAACAGCCGTTTATCTTACATTATTTCAATATAATATAACTTTTTGCCCTATTTGCTAGCTGATATCAAAACCACTGTGCCCTGATTAGTGAGCACCTTTAGGGGATGTCCTATTACCGTACTAACCCTTCTAGAGACCACACTTGGCCTAGGTCACTCTAGTCGTATGATAGAAGGTTGAAGTTATTTTTTTTTTGTACAGACATGATAACGAAGTATTGGATTAAATAAATGTATGTGAAATTGAATACTATATATAACCTTGCTGTAAACATGATTATGATGTATTGGATTATATAATTGTATGAGAAATTGAATACTATATATAATCTTGCTGTAAGTGAAATATTCTCATAATA